>CAUYQV010024737.1:0-13229 GCA_963574575.1 Galagoides demidoff | reverse complement strand
CTCCCTGCTTGCACCCGATGCCAGCATTTCAGTCAGCACCCTGAACCATTGTCTCACATCACTTTAGAACCTACTGATGGGAGCATTTAAGAAAAATAACTAATTTCCTTTTGCCTTGGAAATCCAAGTTTACCCTTTCATTCAACCATTTAATAATCTAACGAGCAGTATATGTACTGATGTACGCTGATAATTTTTGACTATTTTCTTCCACTACAAATAGTCAACATTCACTACTCCAGTACTTCGGGGCAGGGACTAGCTTTATAGCCCCTCCAGGGTCAAGCCAGGGAGCTGGTTGCTTTCTGATAAGGTGATTCTGCTTGAAGCACAATAACAAAAGAGGGAAAATCCAGGCCCCAGCTTCCTTAGCCAAAGGAATCAGAGATTATATCTGGTTACTTACTCGATGGGCTTGTAACTCCTGGTTGCCTGCCCTGCCACACAGTTTAGACTCCGGAGCAAGCAGAAATCAAAGTGGATCAGCGGGAGCCAGTGCTGACCTGGGAGTCCCCAGGACACCAGATGAACCTGGTATCAGAGATAAGGAATGTTCTGTAGAATTTGGAGCCTAAAGTTAGTCGTTGTTTATATTTTAACTTGCTGATTAATTGAACAGTGAAAGGCTAAGAGAAACACTGTCTGATGTTGTGCCCTTTAGACTCTTTAGGCTGCAGAGTATTAACTAAGTTAGGGAGTTACAGCCGCATCCTCATTGCTCATCATTTTCAGTCTTCAAAGGGGTGAGAATAAAAGAAGACAATCATGCCAATAGCTGTTGCCCCAAAGACTCATTGTTAAAGGTTTTTATCCATTTCACCTTCAGAGAAAATTATTCTTTTTTTTAGGAGTCATACATCATTAAAAAAAAAAAAAGTCATACATCATGCACTTTAGTAAATTCAATTTGCAAAATCTTTTTTTATTAAATCATCACTGTTACATTAGTGCAGTCATGGGGTACAATGTGCTTATTTTATGGACAATTTGAAATATTTTCATCAAACTGGTTAACATAGCCTTTGTGGTATTTTCTTAGTTATTGTGTTAAGACACTTATATTCTACATTTAGTAAGTGTCACATGTATCCTTGTAAGATGCACTGTAGGTGTGGTCCAACAAATTACCCTCCCTCCAGCCAGTCTCCCCCCTCCTGTCCCTTCCCTTTCCCCTTTCCCCATATTCTTGGGCTATAATTAGGGTATAGCTTTCATATGAAAGCTATAAATTAATTTCATATTAGGACTGAGTACTTGGGATACTTTTTCTTCCATTCTTGAGATACTTTGCTAAGAAGAATATGTTCCACCTCAATCCATGTAAACATGAAAGAGGTAAAGTCTCCATCTTTCTTTAAGGCTGCATAATATTCCATGGTGTACATACACCACAATTTATTGATCCATTTGTGGGTCGATGGGCACTTGGACTTCTTCCATGACCTAGCAATTATGAATTGGGCTGCAATAAACATTCTGGTACAAATATCTTTGTTATAATGTGATTTTTGGTCTTCTGGATATATACTTAGTAGGGGAATTGTAGGATTGAATGGCAGTTCTATTTTTAGATCTCTAAGTGTTCTCCAAACATCTTTCCAAAAAGAATGTATTAGTTTGCATTCCTACCAGCAGTGCAGAAGTGTTCCCTTTTCTCCACAACCACACCAGCATCTCTGGTTTTGGGATTTTGTGATATAGGCTAATCTTACTGGAGTTAGATGATATCTCAAAGTAGTTTTGATTTGCATTTCTCTAATGATTAAGGATGGTCAGCATTTTTTCATATGTCTGTAGGCCGTGCACCTGTCTTCTTCAGAGAAGTTTCTCTTCAAGTCCCTTGCCCAACCTGAGATGGGATCACTTGTTCTTTTCTTGCTAATATGTTTGAGTTCTCTGTGGATTCTGGTTATTAAACCTTTGTCAGAGACATAACATGCAAATATCTCCTCCCATTCTGAGCGCTATCTGCTTGCTTTACTTACTGTGTTCTTGGCTGTGCAGAAGCTTTTTAGTTTGATCAGGTCCCAGTAATGTATTTTTGATGCTGCTTCAGTTGCCCAGGGGGGCCTCCTCATAAAATATTTGCCCAGGCCGATTTCTTTAGGAGCTTTCCCTGCACTTTCTTCTAGTACTTTTATAGTTTATGTCTTAAGTTTAAATCTTTAATCCAGTGAGAGTCTATCTTAGTTAATGGTGAAAGGTGTGGGTCCAGTTTTGCAAAATCTTTTTAAGTGAGGATGATTTCTCTGGCACTTACAAAATACAAGGTAGATATAGGCGAGAAGCATGGCTTTTGGAGGCATAAGTCCTGGGATCAAATAGTGTGTTCACCAGTTACTATCAGAGAAGTCTTGAGGTCAGTTGCAGTGGCTCATGCCTATAATCCTAGCACTCTGGGAGGCCAAGGCGGTGGATTGCCTGAGCTCAGGATTTCAAGACGAGTCTGAGCTAAAGTGAGACCCTATCTCTATAAATAGCCAGGCATTATGGTGGGCGCCTGTAGTCCCAGTTACTCAGGCTGAAGCAGGAGGATAGACTGAGTCAAAGAGTTTGAGGTGGCTGTGAGCTATGATGCCATGACACTCTACCCAGGAACAAAGTGAGACTCTGTTGCAAACAAAGCAAAACAAAACAAAGAGATTTTGGAGAAACAGTATAACTTTTAGCTTCCATTTCCTATTTAAGACAGACACAAAAGCATCTGTCTCAGATGGTTGTGAGGGGGTTTAGACGAGAGAGTCTACGTGTAAAATCTTGTTCCTAGATGCTGCTGCTGAAGTGTCTTCATTACTGATTCATAATATTGAAATGACTTCCCCGGGCACAGAGAGCAAACACCAAGAGGGGTTGGTGGACTGGAGTAGGGAGAGAGTTCTGAAAGAATGAATCTTTTCCCTTGCTCATCAGCGTGGCACAACCACACCCTTTGGCTCTCTGCATCTGGGCCTTGTGGATCACTGAGTTGCTTCTCACTCATGGGGTTCACCCCTTGTCTTATTTCTGGCTTATTTTAAATGCTTTGCACAGAGGCAGCATTGTTAGTTTTGCAAAATTCAGCTGTCTTCCGGCAGCTCTGAAGATAACATTTGGATGATTTCAAAATTTTATCCCAAAGTAAGGCTTTAAGACTTCCATTAGCTCAAATGAGTTTTTAAAAAACCAAAATATGTTTGATATTGAGTCAAAGACATCTTGAGAGCTGGGGACACTGTTTGTGTCCCCCCAAAGCACAGTGCTTAATCTTTTACCTTAATGTGCATAGGAGGTACTCCAAAGATGTCTCTGGGCCTTACTAGGCACATTGATGACATAAGATGAATCAAAGGGCTTTAAGAACGATCACTTTCCTATATTGCCTCATTTTCCAAAATTGGTAATTAAAAATGAAAAGATTGACCATCAGTGGTACCTTCATTTTCCTCCATTTTTAGGGCATATTATTAATTAATTGTACTCCAGACCGTGGGATGAGGAGAGCTTGTAGTCCCTTTATAAGTCAGGTGAACCTAGACCTCAAGAAGCCGGCCTGGTAGACAATAATGCTCTTTAGAAAATCTTTTGGACTTTCTGCATTCTGGGAACTGTAGGATTGTACTTCTTGGCCCTCTAGTGGTTGGTTGCGAACATGTGATTCTCTCTGGCTAAAGAACCGTGAGCCGGAGTAACAAGTGTCCCTTCTGGGCCAGATAATTTAGTTGCCAGTGCAAGATCCTATAGAATGTTCTTCTTAGTATTCAAGATGGTTGTTCCACTAGCCTGGATGCTGAGCGACTGTGATAACCAGGGCACTGAGCGACTGTGATAACCAGGGCTTGTCCCTAATGGACACATCCATGAAAGAGAAATAATCTTTGTTATATTTCAAGGTATTGAGATTTGGGGATTGGGTGTTAGTGCTTCACCCCTTGACACTACTGATGCGTGATGCACTAGAGGGATGTGTCTTGACTCCTTCCTTATATTTATAAATCTTCTTCTTTAACTTCTCTTCCTTTCTTCCCCTGCTCTGATTCAGATTTAGAGCGATGGAATTTTAGAGCTGAGAGCACAGAATTAACTTAGTGTTAGTCCCAGATGCAAATCGGACCAGCCCACTGCAATTTGTTTCTTTCTCTCTACATAGAGTGGAATGAAGACAAGCACAACTCCCTGCCTCTCAACACCCCCAGCCTCCTCAAAGTATCAAGAGTCTCCCTATCTACATAGGTCTTCTCTGCAGGGGCCTGTCTCTGCAGTGGTTTTTAAATTTTGTTTTCTGCTTTTTTTTTTTTTTTCTTGGTAAATGCTCGTGTTCCTAAGGGGGGTAATTTCCTAAGTCCCTTACATGTTGGGGTAGCTCTTTTTCTTTTTGTGAGAACACACCTGCAGAATGAAAGTACTGACACGGGAGGTGGAAAGAGCACTAAACCTACTCAAGGCTAGTTTCTGTGCTTGCACTGAGTCTTCTCTCTGCCAGTTTTGGTGATTCAGAGACTCATATCTTGTCAGATGGGAGCAAATAGCAGACATGCTCTTTTAGAATTTCCTTTAATGTCTTATAGTTTGATACAGATTTTGTAAGAAAGCCTGCAACTATGAATTGGAAACTATTTTATCACTTAGAATTCTATCCTGTGTCTGCCCAAGGAGTTTGTAATTAATAAAAATGTTTATATGGCATCTTATTTAGAATAGTGTAGTGGGGTGATATGCAGACTACACTGATGAAGAATCAAGTTCCTTAATCTTTTTATTGGTAGAGTGGGATAATCATTCTTGCTTTGCCTAACATACAAGGTTGGGGTGAAGATCAGGTAGAATAAAATTTGTAGAAGTTGTCTTGGTGCCTGTAGCCAAGTGGCTAGGGTGCCAGCCACATACACCAGAGCTGGCGGGTTTGAATTCAGTCCAGGCCTGCCAAATAACAATAACAACTACAACCAGAAAATAGCCAGGCATTGTGGTGGGCACCTATCGTCCCAGCTACTTGGAAGGCTGAGGCAAGAGAATCGCTTAAGCCCAAGAGTTTGAGGTTGCTGTGAGCTGTGATGTTATAGCACTCTACAGAGTGGGACAAGGTGAGACTCTGGATCAAAAAAAAATTCATAGAAGTTCCTTATAAATGCTACAGAACTTGATTAATTAAACTTTAAATGTTTGCATTCTATTTTTTTTTTTTTGAGACAGAGTCTCACTATATGGCCCTTGGTAGAGTGCTGTGGCATCACAACTCACAGCAACCTCAAACTCTTGGGCTTAAGTGATTCTCTTGCCTCAGCCTCCCGAGCAGCTGGGACCACAGGTGCACGCCACAACACCTAGCTATTTTTTGATTACAGTTATCATTGTTTAGCAGGCTCGGGCTGGGCTTGAACTTGCCAGCCTCAGTGTATGTGGCTGGCGCCCTACTCACTGAGCTACGGCACCAAACCGCATTTTTTTTCTTGTTCATCTTGATATCCCGGACAGCACAGTGTCTGGCCTGCAGTAGGTGTTTAATAACATGTTTAATAAACAAGTCATCTGCAGTGCCTATGTCTTTGCTTGAGAGAGATATCTAGATCTCTCCATGATTTTATGAATCCTATAAGTGAGGATTCCAAGCTGGTTGCTTATGTGATACATACACCCTTTTAAGAAACCTTTCTAAGGCTTAGGCAACCTGAGAACTTATTAGAGACATATGCAACTTGTAGAGCATCCAGGGCCTTCCTGTTCCTGGCATATGTCCCCAGTTTCACAGCTCTCCCCAGGGCTTCTGCTTACTCCACGGTTTTCTCTAGGTCTGTGTTGCCTCTGACTGTGCCGTTACTCTCTTGCCCCATACCAATCTGATGCAGAGCCTACCTCCTTCTCTATCCCACTAAAAAGTCCACCTCTAAATCGCATTTTAAAACTTTACCGAATATTCAAGGGGCTGCAGAGAGAGGTCGTACTCACCCTACATAGCATTTTGCTGTCCTACTGGGTTGATTCTTTCTTTTTGTTCTTATTTTTTTTCCTCTTTTAAATAACTTAAACATTTCTATCTTTTATCCTAAAGAATCCAGTTCTGCTCCAAACCAGGTCCCTCAAGTCTCTGCTTTCTCTCTCTCTCTCTTTTTTCTGAGACACAGTCATACTCTGTTGCCCTGAGTAGAGTGCTGTGGCATCATTATAGTTTATAGCAACTTTGAATTCTTGGGGTCAAGCATTTATCTTGCCTCAGCCTCCTGAGTATCTGGGACTATAGGTGCCCACCACAATGCCTGGCTAGTATATATATATATATATATATATATATTTTTTTTTAGTAGAGATAGTTGTCTTGCTCTTGCTCAGGCTGGTCTTGAACTTCTGGGCTCAGGCCTTCCACCCACCTCAGCCTCCCAGAGTGCTGGGATTACAGGTATGAGTCACCACACCCAGCCTGTCTCACCTTTTTCTTTCAGGCACTTCTAAGAATAATTTTTGTAAGCAAATGCATTTCTCAGCTCAGCACCTACGGCACAAGTGGCTAAGGCGCCAGCCACATACACCTAAGGTGGCAGGTTCAAATCCAGCCTCGGCCCGCCAAACAACAATGATGGCTGCAAACCAAAAAATAGCTGGGTGTCGTGGTGGGCTCCTGTGGTCCCAGCTACTTAGGAGGCTGAGGTAGGAGACTCGCTTGAGCCCAGGAGTTGGAGGTTGCTGTGAACTGTGATGCCATGGCACTCTACCCAGGGGATCAGCTTGAGGCTCTGTCTCAAAAAAAAAAAAACCAAAAAACAAATGCATTTCTCATTCTGATTCAGATACTTTAATACATAAACAATGATGGCATTTATTAATGTAGACATTAATACAATTTTTATTAGGTCATTAGACACAAATTAATATCATTTAATAATTTTTTTCTGACAACTTTCACTTCATCAACTTTTCAGTACTACTAGGGATCATTTTTATTTTTGGTTAATAGAGTGGGAACAAAACAGATTAACATAACATTCCTTCTTGAATATAAAACAGACACTGGAAAATGCAGAGGTAATACATGATTTAAAAAATGATTTCATTATCTTGTAACACCGTCCTTTAGCACAGGCTTGAGGGGCAGACAGTCCTGGCAGGAAAACCCAGCTGACTCACTTAGAAGCCACATAACTTGGGAATGCTGTTTACTCTGAGTCTCAGTTTCCTGACATAAAAGAAGTTTTTAGAGTCAGACATGATTAAGTAAAATTGAATTGTTTATCACATGTAGTGGCTCTTAGTATTTTACCCAGGTTACTTCGGTTGCCCAGACTTGGAATAGCTCAACATCAAGAGAAACTGATGCTCTTTATCAATCAGTTGCTTTCTGCTAGTGATCTGTGAACAGGTCCTGTATGCAAAGGATATGGTACCCAAACATCATGCTAAAGGCGACAAGAAACCCAAGAATGAGGCAAACAAAAACAACTTATGAGTATAGGACGAATTATTAGAGGCATTTATGGACAGAAGTGTGGTCTCAGGCAGCTGGAAGACAGGTAGCTGGGCCCTGAACCCCAGGCTTGTATCTAGGGGAGAAAGTACTGGTGGTCTGGAAGGCATATTGCTGGCTGCAGTGCACCAGCATGAAGGGCTACTTTGGAGGAAAGGTGAAACTTTAGAGAATGGGTTTCCCTGAACAAAGAGTCATACATCAGCTAGACATTTGGGAGGCATTTCTAGCCTTGGGATTAGGTAGATGGGTTAGCAATTAACAATAAAGTCACTATTGTCCCCACAACTGGCCACCAGCACAAAGTATAGGGCTGTTTAACAATAAAACTCTTTTTATCAGTTATAATAAAAATCCATTTCCCAGAATGTTAGCATATAGAGATGGATATCAGTATTAAAATATGAATTTATTTATTTTTTTGAGACAGAATCTCCTTGTCACCCTTGGTAGAGTGCCATGGCATCATAGCTTACAGCAACTTCAAACTCCTGGACTCAAGTGATCTCTTGTCTCTGCCTCCCAAGTAGCTGGGACTATAGGCACCAGCTACAAAGCCTGGCTATTTTTTTTTAGAGATGGGGTCTTGTTCTTGCTCAGGCTGGTTTTGAACTCATGAGCTCAAGCAATCTACCACCTCAGCCTCCCAAAGTGCTAGGATTACAGGTGTGAGCCACCACACTGGCCTAAAATATGAGTTTTAGATATAACTTACCATCCATAAGAGTAAAGCAGCACATCCGTATAATGGATTGTTTGGATCAGTAGTGGAAGGATCAGTAGTAAATATGCAGATGTTCTGACTGGTCATGTGATCCTGGGCAGTCCCTTCCATACCCCAAATGACCCAGTGACTTGTGATGACTCTTTGGTTTCAAAGCGTAATCCCTATTATTATATCATTAAATTAAATTTGGCTTAAACCTGCCTCTGTATATACCAAACTATAGTAAACAAACTGTTATCTAATTTGAGAGTGTATTTTTGTAACAGATAACTGCGTCTTAGCCAGTCATAATAGCTGAGCTTTTTCAGCCAATTATAAGTTGCAAAGTGCTAAGACATGTCCACATAAGGCAAATGCTGAGCTGTAACCAATCGGGCTATTTCCTTACGTTACTTCCTTTTCCTGTCTATAAATGCTGCCTGCCTAGGTTGCCGGGTGGAGCTCTCTAAACCTCTGTTCATTTAGGGTGCTTCCTGATTCATGAATTGTTTCTTTGTTCAAATAAACTCTGCTAAGTCTAATTTCGTTGAAGTTTTACTTCTAACATAGTGGCATCAGAAGTGGGATCCAGAGCAGACCCCCAGAAGCACCAAGTGAGCAAGGGAAGGTACTCACCAGGGCCTGTTGCATTTGAACTCCATGGATTTGTGTTTTGAACTCTCCAATTTTATTTGAGCAATTTTTACTACACTGACTTAAGTCCAGTATCATATTATATTCAATAATTAACTGGACTGAATCTATTTAGAGGCCTTAGGTAGGTACCTTTTGAAAAATGGATTTCTCCAAATCTAAGGAGTCTGGGACTCCAATTTCTGATATTACAGCTGACTTTATTTACTAATATTAGGGGTCCAGAATCTGTGTATTTCTTGGGAAAATGAATGACATTCTAGTGACCACAGTGGGAGAAGTTTTCACCTAGATAAAATTGTTCGTTTTCAATGTAGGTTAGAGAAAGAAAAGGATCCAAACATCACAAAAGCAATGAGATGCCTTCTTCAATGGATGTGTAGACACATCTAAAGAATAAATGAAGGCCATGCACAGTAGCTCATGTCTGTAATCCTAGCACTCTGGGAGGCCCAGGCAGGTGAATTGCTTGAGATCAGGAGCTTGACACCAACTTGAGCAAGAGGGAAACCCTGTCTCTACTAAAAAAAATTAGAAAAACTTGCACACACCTGTGGTCTCAGCTTCTGCAGGGGCTGAGGCAAGAGGCTTGGTTAAGCCCAAGAGTTTGAGGTTGCTGTTCACTATGATGTCACAGCAACAGAGTGAGACTCTGTCTCAAAAGAAAAAAAATAGAATAAATGAATCAAAGATTACTTCTTTGAAAGGTTACTTGTAGATGGCAAATGAAAAAAACCTTAAAAGTCTTTTTCACAAGTATTAGTCAAAAGCTTTAGCCATTTGGGCAGGAAATATTGTTTCATGGACCAGAAAAACAATTTAGATCCAAATATTCTTTAATAAATTGGGGAGCTTATATATTATTGCACTTGGCATTTGGCTAAAATTTTACAATAAAAGCTACAATGTCTGTTTTTGTCTGTATTTTATGTATGTATGTATGTATGATATATGTGCATACATTTTGTATCTACTTAAGATATTGCCAAATTAAATTGTAAAAGAGCTTCATTTAATTGGTTTTATAAAAGTAAGTGCTTATAAATGCGAAATAGACTCTCATAAAAATAAGAACTGACCCAAATGCTTTTCAAATTCATGTGACTTGGGTGATCTTTAATAAATAAGTATATTGTTGATTTGATTAAAATAGTGCATGTTCAGAGTTTGCAGTATTAAATATAATACAAATGCACAACTTTTCCTACCTAGGTTTGCCAATAAAATAAGCTTATTTTATCTCCATGTAAAATTTGTTAGTGAGAAAAATACCTTAAGATGATGGCAAGCTGTTTAACACTGTTTCATTTTTATAAGCAATCTAAGCATAATTGTTGAAAATAAATGAGTTAGATGTAAGACAGAATTACTACGTAAAAGATGACCTCCCCTTTCCCACTTTGAAGTATGAAGATTAAAGATGTCCTTTTCATACCAAAGGTTTTATCATTCTTTTCTTTTCTTTTTTTTTTTTAATTTCAGATTAATATGAGTACAAACGTTTAGGTTATATTGTTTTCACTTCTAAGGAAAATTCAAGTTTGAGTTGATCCCTTCACCGGGGTGGAATGCTGAACGCCCTTACATTGTGCATATTAGGTGAGAGCCCTCAGTCACCCTCCTCCCTCCTCCCCTCTCTCTTCTCTCTGCCCTCTCCTGGGTTAGATTATACTTGTGTTTTTCTTTCTTGTGAGTGTGTAGTTGTTTATATATTGGCTTCATATTAGTATTAAGTACATTAATACTTTTCTTCCCATTCTTGTGATATTTGTGTTTCAACTCCATCTAGGTAAACACAAAAGATGTAACGTCTCCATCTTTTCTTGTTTTTTTGAGACAGAGTCTCAACCTGTCACCCTGTGTAGACTGCTGTGGCATCACAGCTCTCAGCAACCACCAACTCTTGGGCTTAAGCGATTCTCTTGCCTCAGCCTTCCAAGTAGCTAGGACTACAGGTGCATGCCACAATGCCTGGCTATTTTTTTTTTTTTTTTTGTTGCAGATGTCATTGTTGTTTAGCTAGGCTAGGCCAGGTTCGAACCCGCCAGTGCCAGTGTATATGGCTGGCGGCCTGTCCACTGAGCTAATAGTACTCCATGGTATACATATACCACAGTTTGTTCATCCACTCATGGATTGTTGGGGTGTTTATCATTTTTATCATCAAGAATGGAAAGTTGAGATTGAGGGAAATCTGTTTATATAACAATTTAATGCTTGAGCCTAGCAAACAGACAGAAGTTAAGGGTAGACATACAATTTTGAGTCCTCTACATTTTCTTTTCTTTCTTTCTTTCTTTCTTTTTTTTTTTTTTTGAGACAGAGTTTCACTATGTTGCCCTGGATAGAGTGCTGTGGCATAATAGCTCACAGCAACCTCCAAATCTTGGGTTTTAGCAATTCTCTTGCCTCAGCCTCCCAAGTAGCTGGGACTACAGGCACCCCGCCACAACTCCTGGCTATTTTTTTTGTTGTAGTTGTCATTGTTGTTTTAGCAGGCCTAGGCTGTGTTTAAACCCGCCAGCCTCAATGTATGTGGCTGGCGCTGTAACCACTGTGCTACAGGTGCTGATCCTACATTTTCTTATTATGGAGAGACGAAAGCCATTTGGGACTGTTAGTAAACACGTTCAGTTCCATATTGATAAGTTGTACTTCAAAAAAGCAGATGCTTCTAGAAATCATGGTTCACAGATTTGCTAATCTGCAGATTGCTAGCCTGACAGTTCCTAATGGCTTACTTCCTAGTGTTTCCTGGAAATTAAGTCACGAAGGGTTAAGAATTCTAAGGTAGCCAAAATTACAGAAATAAGGAGAACAATTTTATTTATGAGTATACTAGGAAGGTAAGATTTGCTGTTGGTTAAAAAAAACTATAAGGTATCAGGATGTTTTGTTTTGTTAAGGGAAAAAGAGTAACTTTTGTCCTAAAGTAGATTAACTTGTTGTTCCAAAACAAGAAGAAGAAAAGTATAGGACAAAAACAGAAAGGATGAGAAGTCTGTAGAAGATTTATGGAAGATGAATCTTGTGAAAGGAATTTTAGGTGTGATTGGGCTGTTGGATTAGAAGGGTCTTATTTATAAATTTTTCTAAAAATTGAGCATTAATATCAAAAGTTCACTAATACAAAACTAGAATTTGGTGTCTCTGTTAAACAATGAGGTTTTCCTGGAGTACTGGTCTGCTCTCAGTTGAAAATTGTGAAAGGTTGTTCTTTACGTTTTAGGTAACTGACCTAGGAAATGAAGATTCTGTTCTTTGAAGATAATTTCCTGTACCTCATTTTATCTTTATTAGGTTTTTGATTGCTTGAGAAAACTGAGTCCTCTCTATTAAAAGAGAGAAAGTTTTTCTACAACTATGTAACTTCCTATATTTGCCTTTGAAGTTTTAAAATTATCACTTTGGTTAAATAAATGACTATTATTTCACAGTGACTTGTGATCTTCTTTTGATCACATATTTTAACCTATGATATTTTTGATGAACTTCCCCCAAATCAGATTTTGAATGAAGTCTGTTTCTTAACCTCAAATTAAGTTAGAGATTTTCCAGATGGGGACTTGGAAGATCTCAAAAGGCTATCTCTCCTTATAAAAAGGGACATAACAAACTAGCTGGGCTTATTTGATGTATTAAATTATATGGGAAGCATTATCAAATAATACGTAAGGCTAAACCTTCTTTGAGTTATGCTTAATAACAGATGTGTTATTAATGTGTTTAAGAAATTATATGAAATTCATAGAAATCTAATAGTCTTGGTAAAGGGCAATTAGTCATAATTCTAGTTATTACCTTAAATTGTTGTATGCTACAGAAATAACCAAATTTCCTTGTAACTGCATCATTGTTGTAATGAACTCTCCTCGGATTTTTAACCATGGAGATTCATGGAAAGGACTCTGGCAAGTACAGGTTTTAATAACTTTAAGATCATACTAATGTCCTAAGTAAGAATTCTCACAATTTTAATGAAGAAACTGGTTCAACTAACTGCTATCCCAACACCAATCAGAACAAAAATTGATTCAGTACTAATGAACTGATTTGGCCCATTTTCATGCTAAGTCAGCCAATATTGAAATTGTTAAGGTATGCAGTTGGAATCAACTCCACAGGATTGATCCTAGTCGAATTATCTCTGATAACCTATTTAATAAACTGTACTATGCACCTGAATTGGAGAGACAAAATGAGTGTTTACGAGAATGTAAATCAAGGGTTAAGCATGTACTCAGGACACCATCTGGTTCTTTCCTGGGTTCTTAAAGCTTACATTATTTTATTTTATTTTTTTTTTGAGACAGAGCCTCAAGCTATCCCCCTGGGCAGAGTGCCATGGCATCACAGCTCATAGCAACCTCCAACTCCTGGGCTCAAGCAAGTCTCCTGCCTCCGCCTCCCAAGTAGCTGGGACCACAGGCGCCCGCC
>CAUYQV010024736.1:0-11049 GCA_963574575.1 Galagoides demidoff | reverse complement strand
AGGCGCCCACCACAATGCCTGGCTATTTTTTGGTTGCAGCCGTCATTGTTGTTTGGCGGGCCCGGGCTGGATTCAAACCCGCCACCTTGGGTGTATGTGGCTGGCACCTTAGCCGACTGAGCCACAGGCGCCGAGCCTTGTTGTTGTTTTTGTCGTTGTTGTTGTTGTTTTTTAATTTTGGTTTGCTTGTTTGATTAACTGGTGAAACTGTTTCACATCTTTTTTGGAGGAAGTCTGAATATAACCTAACATATGGTCAGAAAGTAAGTGGGCAAACTCTCCATTAATGGCTGGGAAAAAAGAGTTAATTAAGCTCTTGTGCCTTCTGAGGAAATGTAATGAGGTAGAACCAAACACTGAAAGATAGAAGGAAAGTCAAGGAATCTGATGTGAAAACAAGCCCCTGCACCTAACATAGTGTAGTTACTCATTATCTGCTTAGTAAATTAGCCCACAAAGAAATACAGACCACCTCAATTCTTGTCGTAGAGAACCCCATAAAGAAGAGATCATACAAGGGGAAAGCCAGAGTCCAACAAATGAGGGAGATAAATTATTTAAAAACTGGCCCTTAACCAACTGTAATAGCAATGGTGACTAAAATTATTGTTTATTCATCAACACTGTGTATACACAATGAAATGAGGTTAAACTTTAGCAATTATTTGATTAATCTGAAGTATGTGAACAGGTTAATTGAAACATTTTACTCTGAAGATAAACTGAGTGGGTAAAAAACCAAGGGGTAATACCAAAAGACACTAGTGATCAGTTTCCATTCTCAATATTCTTTCTCCCAGTGGTCCTCTCTTCAACTTCCTCTAACTCTGACACTTCTACAAAAAATAGAAGTTTCCTTACCCAGGTTCAGGACATGCTTTTGACCTATGTACTGTCCGTTCACTGCTGCAGGGATTGGGTTCCTCTATACCTAAAACAAAAATAATTAATAAAAAGAAGAAGTAAGTGGAAAGACAATGGAAGACCTTGGTGTGAATGGAAATGAGGTTGCTGAAGCAATTAATTAAAAATGTCATAGACTGCCATCAAGGGAAGGATCAGCAATTAAAGCAGAGAGGTTTTGTTAATTACTCAAGGTTGAGGCGAATAACCTGAGCACAATGAATACATTAAAGACTATTATTTCCATGGAAAAATCAGATAATTTTTTGTGTCATCTTATTGAGATAGTATTGAAAAATCTTGAATTAATAACGATATCAGAGGCTTCTAAAAAATAAACATTCAAAAATGGTTGCTCCTATGCCTAGATAGTTTATGTCTAATAATGATATATCACACATGTAAAAATTTCTATTATAAACCAATGAGAAAGAAAGACTTACCTGTTCTAGGGATAAATTAAGACTCATCAATTCATTTGCGCTTATTTTCAATTTTATGTATCTAAGAAGTAGTTAATTTTAATGCAGCATAATTAACTATAATTTCACCATTCTTTGTGCTATTTTTAATACATTATTTCTCTTCCAATCAGACAGATTATACATTTTTGTTACATATTGTGAAAAAAAATGTTACTCTCTTATGCTTAAACATCGATCCAACTATAGAAGTGTTCATGAGCTAAACTTGTATGTTAAAAATATGTTTTTAAAACCTCTGGCATATTTTGTGAAGTTGCTTTAAAATAACATATTCTAGATATCATATTTGCACAAATACTAAGCAAAATTTTTACTGAGATTAATACAAAATACCTAATTTTTAACTAATTCTAGTCTGTATTTCACATTTCTTTTACTCAAGATCTTATACTGTAATTCAGATAAAACAAGGTGGTAAAGGCAGCTAAAATTTCTGCTTTGTTTAGTGATGTTCAAATTTGACTGCATAAAAAGTCCAGCTGGGGTGTTTTTGAGAGTTGCAGCTCCCTGAATCTCATCCCAGAAGTTCAACTTCAGCATATCTTCACTGGAGCCCAGGGATGTTATTTTTTAACACAATTCCGTATAATTCTGATACAGCAAGACATTGGCCCTCTGGGAAAAAATAATATTAGGCTACTCATTTCAGTTTGTTTTTTATGGGGTTTTGTCCCAGTGTGGACATTAATATAAATGAATGAAATTCATATTAATTTAAAGCCAGTTGTTTGGACATTATTTCTATATTTTGTGGAACAGGTACAGTTCCCTTTAGCTTGACAAAAAATTTTATCTGCAACTTTGAGTGTTCTTTCCATCATCTTATTTCCAAGCTCTAGCAAACGGTAACTGTACAGTAAATATCCTAGAGCAATAACTGAAAACAAATTTGGCTTGCCTATTATGAATATGAAACTGTGAAAATATAACCTGAAATGCTGTATTAAATTTCACCATCAATATAGTTAGCAACAGAAGTCTCTAAATATTAATTTCAAAGATCATAGAAATCTACTGATAAGATATTCAGGATTTCACCTTCCAGCCAAGGTTTTTTTAGTTAGTTCAAGGTAAAAAATAAATTTGTAGAATGACCTTTCCAGACTTTTACTATTCAAATAATATTGCTTCCAAATTGGAAAAGGTTATTCCAAATATCATTCTCTCTTCATCACTGAAATTATCAGATATCTTGGGGAAAGGAAAAATATAAAACGTTTTGTAAATAGTCAATGGAGATATTGATTGGAATAAAAGCAATGGTCAGTAGAAACTGGCTCATTTGTAACTTCAAATCACTGTGGGGTTAATTCTCTTCACTTATTTGCCCAACGGATTTCTACTGGATTTTAAGAAATTTAATTACTCTTTTAATATTACTTTTGTAGCTAAAGAAAGACAAAGTAGTCTTTAAAGAACCATTAGGTAAAGTGTAATTATTATTTAGTTGCTTTTTGTCCTTCTTGTTTAAATTCATGATATTTTTAAATAAAATAAGTAAAAATATTTTCCAAATGGAAAAACAACTGCATCATAACTGATCTTAAATCAAAGATCTGAGCACTGTGGAGCTTTTAGATATGTGAAATAAAATCCATTTTTATTTTTATCTAATCTTTGAAATAAATACCTACCCATATGATTTTCCAGTTTACATAGTTTTGTGGCACTTTATTTAAAGGCTTAATAATATCAGTAATATAAATTTAGTCAAATAATTACATTTTGGCTCCCTGTAGTTTGGAATTAAAATATATGGCAATTTTTTTCTTTTTTCTTTACTTTTTTCTTTTTTAGCGCCCAATATAAGGCCACATATATCAGACAATCTTATGTGTACTCCTCCCTCAATAACACATAAGCATAGACCACAGTGCCGATTGTACTAATAGTAGATTAAACTCCAGAAGTTTTCTGTTTCTGTATAATAGAGTAGAGTAAGCTCCCTTTAGAGAGGGAGTTTTCAGAATCAGCTTGTTTACAGAGCTGCTAAGAATCTGGCTTTATTTAGAAAAGTCTCAGTAGGGTATTTGAAATCAGGGCCCAAATCCTCACCTGAATTGTGTCAGTTTATATCTCCATTAATAAGCTGGAATAAATTTGATTTATATCACTCTTCTCTCTGAAAAGGGAAGCTTCTTGGTCTTGTGTATCATTTCCTTGCCCATGAAGTGAGGGTTTATACAAAGATACCCTCCGGATTTAACGTGCTATGAAAATGTAAGATAATTGAGATCTTTATGGGGATGATCTGTATTACTACAATTGTTTTCTGATTTAGAAAGATTATTAACTATACTTGTCAAATTTTTCTGAAAGAAAGAGTGGCTTATTATGTTTGCCATTATCTCAGTCTTGTAAAATACTGTTTGTGAGATGGTGTCTCCACTACTCTGAGGTAGCAGAATTTCTAGCAGCAATTGATAGTGAAGAAAATATGTTTTTGTTGAAAAATTTAAAACCATAGACCTCCCCCCCTCAAGATTATATTGATAGACAGATATAAGTTGGGAAAAATATTTGCAACACAGGTGACAAAGAGTTGACAGCCGTGGTGTGCAAATAGTTCTCACAAATTACCAATAAGCAGACAAACAACCCAATTAACCAGGGATAGGATACAAATGGGAATTTTCTAGGAGAGGAACTCCAAATGATCAACAAACATATGAAAAAGCGTTCAAATTAACTACTACTCAGGGAAATGCAATCGAAGACGTCAATTTACCCCCATCAGACTGAAATATATTTTTTCAAGCAATAATACCCATTGCTGTCAAGGATGTAGAAATGGCATAACTAAGAAAGGCTTATGCGGCAGTTGGCAATCTGGGGGCCTGGCAACATTGTGAAGTAACTTTAAAATGAAAAAAGTATGTACACTCCTCTGATCAGCAGTCTCACTCCTAAGACAACTAAGCTTAAGAAAATAGGCACAAAGATGTTATTGCATCATTGTTCTGAGTTGGGAGATAAAGGAAATCAAAGAAATGCCTACTTAAAAAAAAAAGATTGAGCCAGGTGTGGTGGCTCATACTTTGGGACACTAAGGACAGAGAATCACTTGAGGCCCAGAGTTCAAGGCTAGCCTGGGCAATATAGTGACACCCTAACTCTGCAAAAGAAATGTTTTTAATTAGCCAGGGACGTGGGCACATGCCAGTAGTTTCAGATATTTGAGAGAATGCGGCAGGATTCTTGGAGCTGAGGAGTTCAAAGTTAAAGTGAGCTGTGATTGCACCACCACACTCTAGGCAAGATGACAGAGCAAGACCCTGTGTCAGAATAGATTTATGTTTATATGTACATATAAACATACACAAATATATATATACACACACAATTAAATTTGATGAGGTTATGGCACATTCATACCTGGAATAACGTGCAGGGAGTATGGAGAATGAGATAGAGTAATGAAGGTTGACCTGTTGACCTCGGTGGTTGTGAGGTTAAAATTGAGAGAGAAAAATAAGACACAAAGAGGTAAGTGTAATATCATACTACAAGATGTCCCAAAAGTCACCCCTTAAGTTATCATATATAGGGAAGATGGGAAATTGCAGCTAAAAATTACAAAGAAGTGGCCAACACATCCAGAATAGTTTGTAAAATTTTGTAATGAATTTTTTTTTTTTGAGACAGAGTCTCACTCTGTCATCCTCAGTAGAGTGCTGTGGTGTCACAGCTCACAGCAACCTCCAGCTCTTGGGCTTAGGTGATTCTCTTGCCTCAACCTCCCGAGTAGCTGGGACCACAGGTGCCCACCACAACACCGGGCTATTTTTGGTGCAGTTTGGCCAGAGCTGGGTTTGAATCCACCACCCTCAGTATATGGGGGCGGCACCCTACTCACTGAGCCACAGGTGCTGCCCTGTAATGAATATTTTCTAAGTAAAAGTACATTTACCTACAATTTCCCATTTTCCCCCATGTATGGCAACTTTAAAGGTAAGTTTTGGGACACCCTATCTTTGTAAAATAATGACAACCCCAGGTAATGTATATATGTAGATGTTGTTTTTACCTGCAAATATGTGTGTTTGACTATGTCTATGGACAAAATAGAGAGAGTAAACATTCTCTGGTGTTTATGCCATGAATGGGTAAGTGTGTACTTAGAGACGTGATGCTACTAGGAAGCAGGAGGAGCAGGCAAGCAAATAGAAGAGACTAGACTGTGCAAATAGTATGCGTGATATAATCCCATTAAAGCGTTAATGGCAGGTTACAATTGTATATAAAATATATCCATAAAATAGCTATTAAGATGATTAAAACTTAATGATTTCAAATAAAATTCACAGGTTGTTACCTAAAAGCACAGTGAGAAATAAATGTAATGAACGTTATTTATCAAACCCCTGGCTGAAGGATGTGCACGTAAGGCTTAGCTACAAAGACGTGTTTTGAAGTTTTAGTATATGAGCAAAGGCAACAAAATAATTGACATGTACACAAAGGGTTTATTTACCAGGTTAGTTCACATCAGAGAGAAGGTGGGTGGGGATGAAAATAAAGGGCTAAAAAAGAGGCCACGGCTACAGAAAATGCCTGGACACCCTCTCTGAAATGTGGGTGGGTCCCCACCACCCAGAGCCCTCGTATGCTAGAAGCTGGCAAACATCTACCTGAGGGTCACAATTCACATCAGTTAACTTGTGCTGTGCAAGACTATCCGAAAATGTAGCATCTTAAATCTTCAAACATTTATTATTTCTCATTCCTCTTTGGGTTGGTGAGTGATCTTCCTGGTCCAGATTGGCTCGGCTTGTGACTATATGGTCTTAAATGCCTTTTCTCAATTGTGTAGCCAATTGGCAAGCTGGAAAACATTTTCTGGAAACCTACATGTTGTCCACAGCTAGGAATAAAGTAGCTATGTTATACTACACAGACACTAAAAGAATGTTGTAAAAGTGCACATATTTACCAGAAGAGAGCTCATAATGTATTAAACTCAAAAGCATGATATACAGTTGGCGCACCCATGGATTCAACTCACTAAAGATCAAAAATACTCAAGGAGAGGGGAAAAACCATCTGTACTGATCAGAGGTTTTTTCCTTGTCATAATTCCCTAAAAACTACAATGTACCTATTAACATAGTATTTATATTCTCTTAGCCTTTACAAGTAGTCTAGAGATGATTTAAGATAGAAAAGAGGATGTGTGTATTTTATATGCAAATATTATACCATTTAATATCAGAATCTTGAACATCATGGATTTGGTATCCACGGGAAGTCCTCAATACCAAGGGACAACTGTATATATTATGATCCCTTTTTTTTAGAAAATCCTTTTTATTTATTTATTTATTTATTGTTTGTAGAGACAGAGTCCCACTTTATCACCCTCAGTAGAGTGCCATGGTGTCACACAGCTCACAGCAACCTCCAACTCCTGGGCTTAGGCAATTCTCCTGCTTCAGCCTCCCAAGTAACTGGGACCACAGGTGCCCACCACAACGCCCAGCTATTTTTTGTTGCAGTTTGGCTGGGGCTGGGTTTGAACCCACCACCCTCAGTATATGGGGCTGGTGCCCTACCCACTGAGTCACAGGTGCCACCTGGTCTTTTTTTAGTATTTTATTGGTGTGATGTATTATATTTATAGATTTGTGTATGTTGAACTGACCCTGTAACCCTGGAATAAAACCAGCTTGATCATGTTGTATAATTTTTTTGATGTATTGTTGAATTCTGCTTGCTAAGTTCTTATCGAGTATTTTTGCATCTATATTCATTAATAATATTGGTCTATAATTTTCTTTTTTTGTTGTATCCTTTCCTGGTTTTGGTATCAGGATGATATTTGTTTCACAGAATATGTTAGGAAGTATTCCTTCTTTTTCTATGCTTTGGAAAATGTTGCATAAGTACTAGTTCGTCTTGAAAGGTTTGATATAATTCGGATATGAAGCCATCTGGTCCCGGACTTTTTTTGGAGGGGGGGAGATTTCGTATTGTTGATGCTATTTCAGTGATTGATGTAGGTCTATTCAAGATTTCAAATTCTTTCTGGTTGAGTCTAGGAAGGTGGTGTGCTACTAGGTATTTGTCCATTTCCTTCAGATTTTCATATTTCTGGGAATAGAGATTTCTATAGTAATCATTATGGATTCTTTGAATTTATGAAGTGTCTATTGTTATTTCTCCTTTATCATTTCTGATAGACAATATTAGAAATTTTACTTTTCTATTTCTGGTTAGGTTGGCCAAAAGTTTATCAATTTTGTTAATCTTTTCAAAAAACCAACTTTTTGTTTTATTGATCTTCTGAATGATTCTTTTGTTTTCAGTTTCATTTAATTCTGCCCTAATTTTGGTTATTTCTTTTCTTCTGCTGGGTTTGGGGTTGGAATGTTCTTCCTTTTCTAGTTGCTCGAGATGATGCATTAAGTTGTTGGCTTCCTCTCTTTCTGTTTTCTTAATGAAGGCTTCCAATGCTATAAATTTCCTTCTGAGGACTGCCTTTGCAGTATCCCATAGGTTTTGATAATTTGTGTCTTCATTATCATTTTGTTCCATAAATTTGATGATTTCCTTCTTAATCTCGTCTTTGACCTAGCTATCAGTCAGCCTAAGATTATTTAGTTTCCATGACTTTGTTTGAATATAAGGATTCCTGTTGCCGCTGAGTTCAACTTTTATTCCATGGTGGTGCAAGAAGATAGATACAAGGAATAATTTGTATACTTTTATATTTGCTGAGGTTAGACTTGTGTCCTAGGATATGATCTATTTTGGAAGATGACCCATGGACTGATGAGAAGAATGTATATTCAATTTTATTAGGGTGAAATGTTCTATAGAGATCTGTAAAGTCCATTTGTTCTAGGGTCAGGTTTAAGTCTAATATTTTTTTGTTTAGTTTCTTCTTGGAGAATCTATCCAAAACTGTCAAAGGCGTGTTAAAATCTCCAACTATTATAGTGCAGGAAGATATCAAGTTGTTCATATGCATTAGGGTCTGCTTTATGAATTGAGGAGGATTCTGGTGCATAAATGTTAATTATAGAAATCTCTTCATGTTGGGTGTTTCCTTTGAGAAATATGTAGTGACCTGTCTTATCTTTATTTATCTTTGTTGATTTAAAGCCAATTGTATCTGCTACTAAAATTGCAACCCCTGCTTTTTTCTGGTTTCCATTTGCCTGTAATATACAAGTCCATTTCTTAACCTTGAATCTATTTTTATCCTTTAAGGTAAGGTGAGATTCTTGTATACAGCAGATATCTGGTCTGAGTTTATGTATCCAGTCAGTCAGCCTGTGCCTGTGACTGCAGCTTCTATTTTGAGAGGATGACTAACCTCTTCATTGTGAAAACAGTATGTCATTTCCTGGAAATAATATGTTAAAGCCTATCAGTTGCAAAAATAAACAAGTAAATAAAATGAAATAAAAAGGTATGCCCATTCATAGAAAATGTCTAGAAGTATATATAACACAACATTTTTTTTGAGACAGAGCCTCAAGCTGTTGCCTTAGGTAGAGTACTGTGGCATCACAACTCACAGCAACCTCCAGCTCCTGGGGAGCAAGCCATTCTCCTGCCTCCGCCTCCCAAGTATCTGGGACTACAGGCACCTGCCACAATGCCTGGCTATTTTTTTGTTTGCAGCCGTCATTGGTGTTTGGCGAGCCCAGACTCGATTGGACCCACCAGCTCAGGTGTATGTGGCTGGTGCCTTAGCTACTTGAGCCACAGGTGCCGAGCCTATATAACACAACATTAACAGTAATTATTTTTTATACTAGTAAGGATTTTCCCCTCAAATATCTATAATAAATACATATTGCTTCTGTAAAGAGAAAAATAGTATTCACATATACCTGAAACAAAAAACCCATCACTTTGGCATCACTTAGAAGAACATGAATGAGGAAGGTTGGAAGAGAGAATATTGTGGTGGGTCAGGCCAAAAGCAATGCAAGTAAGAACCAAGGTCATGGTGTAAACAGAGAAGGAAAAGCTGACCTAAGACATAGTCAGCAATCCTGTGAGAACTGTGATCACACACCACACTTTCAAGCCAGTAATAAAATTGGTTTTTAAAAAGAGCCGATGTTTGCTCAGTGCCCATAGCTCAGTGAATAGGGCGCCAGCCACATACATCAAAGCTGGTGGGTTTGTACCCTGCCCGGGCCTGCTACCACCAATGATAACTGCAGCCAAAAAATAGCCGGGTGTTGTGGCAGGCACCTGTTGTCCCAGCTACTCAGGAGGTTGAGGCAAGAGAATTGCTTAAGCCCAAGAGTTTGAGGTTGCTGTGGGCTGTGATGCCACGGCACTCTACCCAGGGTGATATAGTGAGACTCTGTAAAAAAAAAAAGAAGCCAATGTGATTCATCCCCATCCTTCTAGTGCCTTCAAATATGCATGTAAAGGAACTCAAAGCCAGTTCTCATGATAGGATTCTGGATTTCTGGCTTGCTGGCTAAATCAAGGGAGATGCAGGTGACACAGGCAGAGAATATCAGAGGAAGACTAGATTGTGAGAGGAGATAAGGAGCTTAGTTTGGGGCACATGCAGTGTGAGCGGCTTGTGGTCCAGGACTAAGCTATGGTGCTTGTGCCTGCAGCTCAGGTGTCAGGTCAGTAGACACAGAATAGGAATCATCAGAAAATGGATGATTGTGTAAACCAGGGTGAGGGGGCCAGGCTTGGTGGCTCATGCCTATAATCCTAGCAGTCTGGGAGGCTTAGGCAGGTGGATTGCTTGAGCTCAGAAGTTCAAGACCAGCCTGAGAAAGAGCAAGACCCCATCTCTAAAAAATAGATAGCCAGAGTGGCGCCTGTGGCTCAGGGAGTAGGGTGCTGGCCCCATATACCAGGTGCGGGTTCAAGTCTGGCCCCACCCAAAAAAACTGCAAAAAAAAAAAATAGATAGCCAGGGTTGTGGCAGGGACCTGTAGCTACCCAGGAGGCTGAGGCAAGAGGATATCTTGAGCCAAAGAGTTGGAGGTTGCTGTGAGCTATGATGCCACATCATTCAACCCAGTATTTTGAGACTGAGTGAGACTCTGTCTCAAAAACAAAAATAGGGGGCGGAGTCAAGATGGCAGACTACAGCCAGCTTTTTACAGAAGCTCCCATCCAGAAGGAGGCTTAAAGGACAGAAGTTTAGCAAGTTAGCTGATGGTTTGGAGCAGAGCCAAGAGATAAGATTGAAGAGTGCACTTCAACCTTCCTGAGGCGAGCTGCGACCTCAAAAATACAACCAAAAGGTCATGGAAGAAGCCCAAGTGCCCACCAATCCATGAATGGATCTATGTACACCATGGAATACTATGCAGTCATAAAGAAAGATGGAGACTTTACGTCCTTCATGTTCATATGGATGGAGCTGGAAAATGTTCTTCTTAGCAAACCACAAGAATGGAAGAAAAAGTATCCAATGTACACACCCCTATTAAAAAACTAATTTATACCTTTTATATGAAAGCTATAACCTAATAACAGCCTAAGAATGTGGGGAGAGGGGAGAGAGAAGGGAAGGGGGAATGGGTGGTGGGAGGGGGATTGGAGGGATCACTTCTGAGGTTTATCTTACAAGGGTACAAGTGAAACTTTCTAAGAGCAGAATGTGAACGTTTTAAAATAATAACTAAGAAAATGACATGGAGGCTATGTTAACCAGTTTGATGGAAGT
>CAUYQV010024733.1:0-10782 GCA_963574575.1 Galagoides demidoff | reverse complement strand
TCAGCGAAGGACACATTTCCTCTTTACTCCTCCTCCCACTCCCTCTGCCCCCTGTTCGCCTGTAAGCTTTAAAAACCGGCCTTTCGCCGCCATTAAACAGACCTTGACAAGAAACCTGCTTGGTCTCGTTCTCTCTTTCTCGCCCGTTCTTTTTCAGGCTCAGTCCCCCTTGCCCCCACGAATAACCGTCCTGCTGGACGGGACAGACTTCAGTGGCAATTTCAATAACAACAAAAATAACAAATAGTACTTAATTAAATTGAAAAGCTTCTGTATGGCTAAGGAAACAACAACCAAAGCAAACAGACAACCTTCAGAATGGGAAAAGATATTTGCATATAATGAATTGGAGAAAAACTTGATAACTAGGATCTATAGAGAATTCAAATTAATCAAGAAAAAAAGACCCAACAATCCCATATATCACTGGGCAAGGGAGATACATAGAACCTTCTCTAAAGAAGGCAGATGAGGGAGGCACCTGTGGCTCAAGGAGTAGGGCACCAGCCCCATATACCAGAGGTGGTGGGTTCAAACCTAGCCCCAGCCAAAAACTGCAAAAAAAAAAAAAGAAGAAGAAGAAGACAGATGAATGGCTAACAAACATGAAAAAATGCTCATCCTTAATCATGAGAAATGCAAATCAAAAATACCCTGAGATCTCATAACCCAGTGAGAATGGCCCACTTGACAAATTCTCAAAGCTGCAGATGTTGGTGTGGATGTGGGGAGAAGGAAACACTTTTATACTGCTGGTGGGACTTCAAACTAATACAACCTTTTTGGAAGGAAGTATGGAGAATCCTCAAAGAACTCTAATTAGACCTCCATTTGATCCTGCAGTCCCATTACTAGGCATTTACACAGAAGAAAAAATTGTTTTATCATTAGGATATTTGCTCTGAACTTTTTATCATAGCTCAGTTTACAATCGCAAAAATGTGGAAACAGCCTAAATGCCCACCAACTCCAGGAATGGATTAACAAACTGTGATATATGTATACCATGGAATACTATTGAGGCACTAAAAAAGATGGAGACTTTACATCTTTTGTATTAACCTTGATGGAGATTGAACACATTATTCTTAGTAAAGCATCACAGGAATGGAGAAGCAAGAATCCAATGTACTCTATTCTAATATGAAGGCAGTAGATGAGCTAATACAAGGTGATGTAGGGGAATGAACAAATGGGGAGATGGGAGGAGGGAGGGGGATGGGGGATCATGGTGTATGGCACACCTCTTGGGGGCAGGACACAATTATAAGAGGGATTTTATCTAACAAGTGCAATCAGTGTAATCTAATTCTTTATACCCTCAATGAATTCCAAACAATAAAAATAAATGTTGACATAAAAATGATTAGATCATTCAATTCACTTGCATGATGAGAACATCAAAATACAATAGAATCTCCATAGTTGACTTCCTCCCTACACTGACCACTTCCTTAAGTTGACCTAATTTTCACAGACCAGACATGCACTGTATATATATATATCAGTACAGCAGAATCCTTTACTTATGTTGAGTACTTCTATATGTTGACCAACTTCTTACTGTCCTTGGGTGCTCAATTTACAGAGGTTTTACTGTAGTAGCACAATTTTTCTCTTCCCTACTAATATGTATCATGTTAGGTTACTACATGCTGATGATGATGGTATTCTCGAGTCAAGTAGAAAAACACAATCTATTAGATGAGTAACCTCTAAGTTCTACATTCATGATCCTGGCAGGATGCGGTGGCTCACACTTGTAATCCCATTACTCTGGGAGGCTGAGGCAGGTGGATTGCTTGAGCTCAGGAGTTTAAGACCAGCCTGTGCAAGACTGAGATCCATCCCTACTAAAAATAGAACAACTAGCTCAGTGTAGTGGCACTCACCTATAGTCCCACCTACTCGGAAGGCTGAAGCAAGAGATTGCTCAAGCCCAAGAGTTTTAGTTGAGCTATGATGTCATGACACTCTACCCAGGGTGGACTTTGTCTCAAGGAAAAATAATGTGGCTCGACACCTGTAGCTCAGCGGCTAGGGCACCAGCCACATACACAAGAGCTGGTGGGTTCCAATACAGCCTGGACCTACCAAACAACAATGACAGCTACAACAAAGTAACCAGATGTTTGGTGGGCGCCTGTAGTCCCAGCTACTTGGGAGGCTAAGGCAAGAGAATTGCTTAAGTCCAAGTGTGGTTGCTGTGAGCTGTGACACCACAGCAGCCTACCAAGGGGGTCACACAGTGAGACCATCTGAAAAAAAGAAAGAAAGAAAGAAAAGAAAAGAAAATGTAAGAATAAATTTATGATCCTAGGAAGTTGGAAGGACTGCATAAGAAAAATGAATTTAAATATTTTTGTTTTGAGATATTCAAGTTTCAACTACATAATAAAAAATTCCCACAATAACATCTGTGTCAGAGGTCCATCCAGTCTTGGCCTCAACTCTTCTCTCTATTGTAGGACAACTACAGTTGTTAGGGAGGAAATCCTCACCTTGATGGCTCTGATTCCCCTGCAGCAGTTCTCAACCTGTGGATTGTGACCCCTTTTTAATAATGAAAACACATTGCAGCATTAGGAAGGTTGAAAACCACTGCTAGAGCAACACTCAAGGCAACTAATTCTGTTTTATGGAGACACCTTGACTCCAAACAATAGCATTTTAAATACCTGGCCCATAATTATAGTATTTATAATACACTGGCGTCCCCACTGCCTTAATCCCAGCTCCATCTCCAGGTTTTCTCTTTTCCAGGTTAAGCGTCCCTAATTCCTTCACCTGTTTCTCATATAAACATGTCTAATATATCCCTAGAAGCAAACCTGGCACTTAGTGAGTAATAATTTTGTCTGTTACTTTCAGTGGCTAGTCTTTTTTTTTGTTTTTTGGGGGGGCGCGGTTTGAGATAGTCTCACTATGCTCTCTGCATTTTATAGACTTTGCACTCTCAAAGGGAGGTTGTCCGAACAGGATGTCTGTCAGAAACATTCACTAGACCTCTCATGTGGGGATACTCCACCAGGGAATATGTAGATTCTTCCATATTACAAAGATGGACAGAGTTTTTTTTTCTTTGTTTGTTTGGTTTTTTGTTTTGAGACAGAGTCTCATTATGTTACCCTCCGTAGAGTGCTATGGAGTCACAGCTCACAGCAACCTCAAACTCTTGGGCTTAAGCAATTCTCTTGCCGCAGCCTCCCAAGTAGGTGGGACTACAGGCACCCACCACAACACTCGGCTATTTTTTGTTGCAGTTGTCATTGCTGGTTAGCTGGGCCAGGCTGGGTTCCAACACACCAACTTTGGTGTATGTGGCTTGTAACCTCTGTGCTACAGGCGCCAAGCCAGTGGCTAGTCTTTTACAATCTATTCCCTCTGAAGAACAGCTTTCCAGATCAACTATTATTTATTAGTGACAATAATATTAAGAACTAACATTTATTGAAAGCTTACAATGTGCCAAGCACTGTGCTAAGCATTTTCAGAAATTCTCATTTAACCCTCAAAACAAATGTTAGGCACTATAATGGTTATTCCTTTTTTAATTATTGAATCATAGCTGTGTGCATTAATATAATGGTTATTCTTTTTTTCTTTTTTTTATTAATTGATATCTGTATACATTAATGCAAACATGGGGTACATTGTGCTGTTTTCATATACAATTTGAAACACTTTCATCAAGCTGGTTAACATAAATTTCATGTCATTTGCTTAATCATTATTCTTATGAGAATAAGAGGAAACCAATATAGAAGAGTTAAGAAAGCAGATCCAGTTGACACAGCTGAGGGGTAGGGGGCAGCAATCCTCCACATTTCCTCCCATTCCTTCATCTGCTTGCAATACATTGTCTTATAACTTCCCCTTGCTTTTCATCTAAATTGTGATTTTTCTCCTTTCACTTTCCTCTTGTTAGTTTTATTGTGAAGCTCAAAGCTACAGCCTTGAAGGTAAGTGTTTGGGAATCTTTTTATGCTATCTGTTCAGTTCATTGTTTACTTAGAACCTGACCTTTAGTGCTCATATAAAATTGCATATACTCTTTGATTTCTCTTTTAAGTATTTGCAGAATTAAAAATGTTTCAATTCAGAGTGGAAAAAAAAAAACCAAGCCCACCCAGGGAAGGGGGGGAATGTTTCAATTATTGAAACCCTTCCTTGTTTGGGTTTCATGCTATCACCTCTCCTGTTTTCCTCCTACCACTTTAAGCTTTCTTTGTTCCCTTTTCTTCCAATTATAGCTATTTTCTATAAGAGTTTATCCTTATGTTTTGTTTTTGCAGTTTTTGGGGGGTTGGGTTTTTTTTTGTTTGTTTGTTTGTTTGGCCGGGGCTAGGTTTGAACCCGCCACTTCCAGTATGGCTGGCTCCCTACTCCTTTGAGCCACAGGTGCCACCCCTTATGTTTTGTTTTTTAATCTATACTTTCTCTAGTATAGAGAATTTCCCAACATGGAATTAAAGATAATTATGAATTAAGAATCAGGTGTGACTGGAGGCTAAGAAAAGACTTAGAAATAAAAGCACATTACCAAAATTTAAAACTCAAGCAAATTGCTGAAAAGCAGTGTGGACACGGCTGAAAATCCACATCAGAAAGTCATTCTATAGGCTGTCTGTAAGGAATTCCATCAGAACATAAACCCCCAAATAAAAACAATTAGGAGATATTAGTTCAGCAATATGAAAAACAGCTTTGAAGATTTTAATAGGAAGTTCAGGAAGAGAAAGTAGAGAGGCCAGAAAAGAAGCAATAATCAGGGAAATAGAAGAAAATTTCCTTTTGCCAAAAAGATTTAAACCATCAGACTAAAAGTACAACTAGATGCCCGTGAGGAATTTGTAAAGAAAACACACCAGGACACATCCTGATAAAATCCTGTTCTCACGGGATAAAGAGGAAAATATTAAATATTTCCAGACAGAAAAAATTAAAGAACAAGCATCTAACTATCATGTTTTTTTGTTCACAAGTCTAAATTCTAGAACCCCCAAAACTAAAGGGATCATGTACCTCAATGCAAAAAAAGTGGAGTTTAATACCCTAGAGCAATCTGCCTGCTATTCTTGGGCCCCCACAAGGAAGACAGAAGACTCCAGAAAGAAGGGTTGGAGTGCTACCTTTCTTGGAGTTCCTCGAGGAGTCACAGGGCTGCTAGAAGTCTCCTCTGATTTCTTCATGTGGTTTCAAAGATGGCAACAAGGAGGAGCAGCTGTGAAGGGCAATAAAGGATTAAGTCTCAGAGCAGCCAATCTGGGAGATTTTAAACTTTCTAAAAGGCCAATGAAGGTTTACATGCCAACAATAAAGGAAGCAAATAGTAGGACCAAATGTATTTTAAAAGGAGTTTCAGTTGACTAAAAAAAAAAAAAATGATTCTCAGAAACAGGATCCAAAAGAGCAAAAGCAGAAAGGCCTTTCTTTTTAATTTTCAAAAGAATATCATAGCTTTAATGCCAGAGGTGGCGGGTCCAAACCCAGCCATAGCCCAAAACTGAAAAACAATCCTTTCAAATATTTTACTAGATTTCAGTCAGGACAAACAGAAATAGGTTTCCTATTTAATTTATCTGGAACTAAAACCTGCTTTTTTTCTAGTTGTGCATGCATCTATGCTAATTTAGACATCCCAAAAGATCCCTATTTTGGTCATTGTGATTTGGGGTCATCTCAAGTTACATGGATCCATTTGCAATATGGAGCTCCACAGATACTACACAAAAATCAAAGGAGGGTTGCCTTTTCAGGGAAAGCTCAGGTTTTGACAAGGAGTTTTTCATAATTTTAGAAATTCCTTTTGAAAAATGACCAAGGCCAGGACAGTGTATTGGGTGGAAGTGTACTGCTATGTTAGCATCAGCCCTCAAAGAGTCACCAGTGAGTCATGATTTGCTCTTTTATGTTCAGAATCTCTGACTGCCTTGTGGCAGCAGAGTGCTCAAGGTGCCAGGTGGCCAACACCTATGTGCACCTTCTGACTAAGCTGAAAGTCCCTGCAGGTGTTCTTGTGGGGAAGTGGTCTGGGACTGTTATACCTCATGGACCAATGTCCCAACACCTCCATAAAGTCTCTGGAGCACTCAGTAGGGTTTGCAAGAAGCAGGTGTCTCTTAGAGGAAAAAGAACTCACCCACATGAACCTTTGTGTTTGAAACTTAACAGGAATTGGTCACAAATGAAAATACAAGTCCAAATTAAAATCCATAGGAAACAGCTGCAATTTCATTATATTTCATTTTATTTTTTGAGATACAGTCTCACTCCCAAGCCTTGGATAAAGTGTCACAGTGTCATCATAGCTCACAGCAACCTCAAACACTTGGGCTCAATCAGTCCTCTTGCCTCAGACTCCCCAGCAGCTGTGACTACAGGTGCCCCCCATAATAACTGGCTAGTTTTTCTGTTTTTAGTAGAAACAGGGTCTCAAACTTCTGGGCTCAAGCAATCTACCCACCTTGGCCTTCCGAAGTACAACAGCTACAAATCTAAAAGCATGTTATGTAGTATGTTATTTTAGGTCAATAAAAGTGAAACCACAGTGCCAGACCACCAATATTATATCTAAACCTCCTGCCATGAGGCAGAAGCCAAGAAGACAGTTGTCTGTAGAGCTCTTTGCTGATTGTAATCCCAAGCTCTTACCAAGAAGCAGGGTCAGGAGCCCTTGCTCTTAAAAAAAAAAAAAAAAAAAAAAAGAAGGTTGAAAAACAACCCATACAAAATATAGACCTCAACCAAAAGAAAGGGAAGTCAGGATTCAGGAGGACTCACATTTGCACACAGGGAAATCTTTTGAATCAGAGGAACAAAATAAATACCACTTCCAAAACGGAACCTAGGGTGATTGCGGTGGGGTCACTCTGAATACTGCCAGCTACACCAGATATGTAGACCCAAAGAAAGAAATGGAGGCAAATTAATAGAAGTAGAGAGTTTGTTGGATCAAGGTTGAGGACTACAACCCAAGAAACAGATTCCAGTTGCCTGGAATATATGTTCTGCAATTGCATTCTTCTGTCAAATTCTACTCATATTTCAAGAAGTGTTTGTTTTATAAATGTAAATGATATGGAGTTAGGTGCATAACATTTTATAATCATTATGTCTTTTAAAGCAAACTGAGTGTACCTTTTATCACTATGCCTTCTCTCACCCAAACCACACACTGTGATTGCACAAAACATGCATAAGAAGGAGATTTAAGAATTCTGTCAATAACTTGGCAACACTGGATGTTTTAACTATTTGATATAAACCTGAGGACTTGGTATCACTAGATTATCCACTATCCATCATTTCCCAAGGGTAGATGAAGCCAGTTGTTTAAAATGATTAACACTAATATCAGGAGTAGGACATTTGGGGATATTCAGTCAAAGCTGCATGCTGACAGCAAAGTGAATAATGTAGTGTAAATTGCATTTTAGGTCCCAAAGTTTGATTTCTACTCAACAGAACAGGCATCAGAAATGCTAAAAGCTTTTGGCCTAAATATGTGTATACATACATTTATAAATGTACATATTATGGTAATCATTTCCTGACTATATATGCACACACAAGGTCTGTCTGGAAAGTATCCAGCCCTTGTTAATATAACGAGAATGGACTCAGCACCTGTGGCACAGTGGTTACAGTGCTGGCCACATACACTGAGGCTGGTGGGTTCGAACCCAGTCTGGCCCAGCTAAACAGCAATGACAACTGCAACAAAAAATAGCCAGGCACTGTGGTGGGCACCTGTAATCTCAGCTACTTGGGAGGCTGAGGCAAGAGAAATCACTTAAGCCTAAGAGTTGGAGGTTGCTGTGAGCTGTGACGTTACAGCTCTACTGAGGGTGACATAGTGAGACTCTGTCTCAAAAAAAAAAAATTATATATATATATATAATGAGTCATGTGACATCATTGTAACCTGGCAGCCAAGGAGAGGGCAATGGAATGCATATGTGTGAACAATGACAACTTCACTATACTAGTTGGTGGGGCACTAGATGCCATTGAGTGGGCAGGTGTACTATGTGGCTGTGGTATTTAAAATGAGTTGAGTGACGAATCAATGTTAAATTTTGTGTTAAGTTTGAACACTCCTGGCAAAGCCAAGATGGCAGACTGCAGCCAGCTTTTTATAGAAGCTCCCATCCAGAAGGAGGCTTAAAGGACAGAAGTTTAGCAAGGAAATTGATGGTTTGGAGCGGAGCCAAGAGAGATTGAAGAGTGCACTTCAACCTTCCTGAGGTGAGCTGTGACCCCAAAAATACAATCAAAAGGTACAAAAATCAACCACCAAGTGGACAGGAGTCCCCTCCCCCACAAGAAGGGCTTGCAGTTTACTCCATGCAAACAAGCAAGCAGAGTTCAAACATCATCCCACTCTATCCCAGGGAGAGACCCCCTAAAAACTGAATCTCCTACCCCTGCTGGTGTGCCATGGCACCCTCCTGCCAGGCATAAAACTGTAAAACTGTATAAAACTATATATATTCCCCACCTGCAACATTGAACTCTAAGGATGCCCCCCCCCACCCTGAGGTCTGGAGGTTTGTTACCTACGGAGTCTAGATTCTTGGGCATCTCCATGAGAGAAGTAGAGGAGGAAAGGGCTGGTGCTGCTCTGTGCTGACTGTGGCACAGGAGTGAGGAGAAGAAAGTTGGCTCAGAGGAAGCCATACAGCAACAGTGGCATCCTGAGCTGCCAACTGATGCCATTCCAGATAGGTGAGCCCCATCTCTCTGGGCAACCAGAGGCTCCGGACAGCAGCCACAGGCTGAACAAACAGACTTGGTAACTTTTGTAAGTAAAGAGACAATTAGCACCAGTTCTCAGGGGAATAGCTGAGACAAAGGCAGTGGTTGGGCAGAGGCTGGAATTGACACATGAGTGGAAACTCTAATTTGCTTCAGGCCCAGAGCTGAGTTCTTCACCAGCTCTAAAAAGCCTCTGACTTGCAGAAGAATTTAGACAGGACAGAAGGTGTGAGGCTGTAATGGCCACAACTTTCAAAGCATAAATTCTTCCCCTGCCAGACTGGACTCAGATTTCCCAACCAGCACCTCACCCTCAGGGAAAGGCTGAGACAAAGGCAGTGGGTAAGCAGAGGCAGGGATTGACACCTGAGTGTTAACTCTAATTGCTGCCCAGGGTTGAGTTGCTCATCAGCACTAGCAGCCTCTGACTTACAGAGGAATCTAGCCGTGACAGAAGGCAAGGGGCTGGAATTAAGAGAACATTCACAGCCCAATTTAAACACACAAGGCCCCACTGTCAGATGCAGATTTCTTGGTAATTTTGGCAGTTGTAAACTCTGGGAGCAGTTGCCTACTGGAGTGAATAGGGTCACAGACCTGGGGGATTACCAGTGACTGGGTGCAAGGTGGGGAAGGAGGTATTAACCTTCCCAGACTAACCCATCTGCTGGGTGGGTTCCTTTGCCCTCATGGAGCACTGGAGCAAGTTATATCCAAGCTGCAAGCAGACCCCTCTTATCTAGCTGCCAGAAACATTTGAACTTTTCCACCTGAAATGGGTGCTGACTGGGACAACAGATTTGGACCTCTTAAACTGGGCAGACTGCCCAGGGACTATTCAAAGGGGCACCCTGGGTGAATGGTTGAGGGAAGGTTTGATTTTCCTTGCCCAATTGTTGTTTATGGGGGGGCAGGGCGATTTAATTGCTGGTATTTCTCCACAGCTGAGACTTCAACCAAGAGAAACTGAATCACTAGGGTAGGACAGAGACCAGCTGAAAATAAGACAGAGCCACTTAGCCCCACTGTTTCAAGCAGGTCCCCAGTCTCTCAGGCCATAACACTGTACGAGTCCTTGAAAACCTCAAGGGGAAAAGCCAAATGGGGTAAAATAATCATGGGGCAGAATCACCGGAAAACTCTGGTAATATGAATAACCAGAGTAGATCAACTCCCCCAAGAAAGGATGTGGCTGGTAATATGAATAACCAGAGTAGGTCAACCCTCCTCCCCAAGAAAGGATGTGGCAGACAAAACTGAAGATCCCCTATATAAACAGATAGTTGAGATGTCAGAAATTGAATTCAGAATTTGGATTGCAAATAAGATTAATATAATAGAGGCAAAAATAGAAATAGAAATTCAAGAAGCATTCCAAAAGTTCACTCAAGAATTCAACAAATTCAAAGACAAAGCCACCAAAGATTTTGAAACATTAAGGCAAGAGATTTTAGCCTTCTAAGATCTGAAAAATACGATAGAATCTCTTGGTAACAGAGTGCAGGAGGCAGAAGAAAGGATCTGAGATGTAGAAGACAAAGCTTCTGAATATGCCCAAACATCCAAGGAGAATCAGAAATGGAAAGCAAAAATGGATCATTCTCTCAGAGAGCTCTGGAATAATTCAAAGAAAACTAATATTTACCTCATAGAAATCCCTGAAGGCAACGAAGTTGCTTTGAAAAAACACAGAGGCTCTTCTGTATGAAATTATGAAAAAGAACTTTCCAGATATGTCAAGAGATCCTGAAATTCAGATTGCAGACCCCAGCATAACTCAACCCAAATAAGACATCCCCCAGACACATCATAATTAACTTCACTAAAGTGAATATGAAAGAGAAAATCTTGAAAGAAGCAAGACATGACGGGTGGGGGGTCGGAGCCAAGATGGCGGACTGCAGCCAGCTTTTTACAGAAGCTCCCGTCCAGAAGGAGGCTGAAAGGACAGAAGTTTAGCTAATTAGCTGATGGTTTGGAGCAGAGCCAAGAGAGAAGATTGAGGAGCACACTTCAACCTTC
>CAUYQV010024732.1:0-19244 GCA_963574575.1 Galagoides demidoff | reverse complement strand
GTAGAAATTGCCATCACTCCTCACATCTTAAGTAAATTACTATTTCAATAAAAGTGGTAAATGTTGCCTATAAAAGCTGAAGCATAAATACTTTCTAGTTGATAATTAACTGTTTTCAGAGAGAGATGATACTTATTCATTTTTACTCAGCCAGCTCTCCACTGGACTCTGAGGATAAAAGAGCGGATATAGACACAGTTTGTGTCTTCACAAGCCTATGTTCTTCTGGGAGGGATAAATAAAACAAGTTATCAGACAATAAGTAAAGTGTTCAAAACTTATGATTAAAAGATAAAATCAAGTAAACATCCAAAATTTAAAAAAAACAAAAACAGGCTCAGTGCTTGTGGCTCAAGTGGCTAAGGCGCCAGCCACGTACACCTGAGCTGGCAGGTTTGAATCCAGCCTGGGCCCACCAAACAACAATGACGGCTGCAACCAAAAAATGGCCAGGCACTGTGGCAGGCACCTGTGGTCCCAGCTACTTGGGAGGTGGAGGCAGGAGAATCGCTTGAGCCCAGGAGTTGGAGGTTGCTGTGAGCTGTGATGCCATAGCTGTATATAAAAACAGCACACTGTACCCAATGACTCTGTACCCAGGGTGACAGCTTGAGGCTTTGTCTCAAAAAAAAAAAAATCACAGTACTTTAGAGCCAGTATTTTCAGCTTTGGCCACCACATTAGAATCACCTCAAGAGCTTTTAAACCTCCCAAGTGACACTCCAGAATCACAGAATTTTTAAAGCTCTCCAAGCTTCTCTCACTCTAAAATGCAGTGAAGGTTGAGAATCATTTTTTACTCTTACAGAAAAAAATTACAGAACTACAAACACGTAGGCTGAATTTAGTTCCCTTCTTGATTAACTTATTATTAATACAAGTTGGGTGACCTTTAAAAGGCTAACTATAAATGCTTATCCTCTGTATACTTTAATTTGTTAAGTGGGTATAATAGTATCATCATCTCTCTATGACTAATATACCACATAAGATTCTGTATGTCGAATGCTTATCACAGTAACCTACACCTAAAAATGTGTCCTAACTGTCGGTTACCAGTACCATCATTGGTGACATTGTCATCTCTGTTTTTACTGCTTTTCTTTGTACTGGCATTATCACTTGCTCTGTTGCAGAGGACTGAAATTCCCTTGGGGCCTCAAGATGTCTGCCACGTAAATTTGGCACCAGTATTTCAGCAACTTTTCTTGGGCCTTGATACATTGCAAAGATTTACCTTCATATTCGCGCCCTGACATCATTTCTCTGTTCTACACATTTTCTTCTCATGGTGAAGAAGAATTGCCAGCCTCTACACAAAAGACACAGGAGGGTACATGATTTCCCAGGGGCCAGGAGAGGATGCAAGTCCTCTCCTTGCCTTTACCCCATCCACATCTGCTGGCAGCTAACTTTCCCAGCTCATCCTAGAACTCCCCTCCCCTAATTAGCGGCCCGCTGCCATTAAATCTATTCCTTTGTTAATAAGTTGAGCAAGTTTCTACTTTTCTCTCCTGATCTGAGTGAAGTCTCAGAAATAGAAGCATGCATTTTTTTCCAAGCATGCAATTTTATTTAATATCTATCTATATATAATAATGACATGCACTATTTCTATACAACATCCAACTTACTCATCTACAAAATGAGTATATGACAGGAAATATCAAATCTTTACTTAAAACATATTGCCACAGGGTCAAGGTATACCTCCACATAAAGAAATATGTATCTCTGCGATAGAACTATGGTCCAGACCCAATTGATGGCATGCTCATTTTTGACAATATTAGATACAATATTAGATTTAAAAACAGACACACATTGGATCTTCCTGGGATATAATCTCGTATAGATGTTTTTGTCTCATAAAATCAGTCGCATGTCTGAAGACTCCCAGACATAAGTCTCACCAGCATTACTCTGAATGGATAACAGTCCACGGTTTCCTATGTGACAGATTACTAATATTCACCTTCATTTTAAACTACTTCTCTTGGTCTCACAGATTAGGACTGAGGTGCTCTATGGTTAGCAGGGTACAGGATGCAAATAACAAATATAACAAACTGATGCAGTGGAAATAGTAAGCACACAGACCCTACCACACTTATGGGGGCCCACCTTGGATGCCTCACAGACAATTATAAAATGTTTGGTAGCAAGCAATGAGAAAACAAAGCATATCATTGCTTTCAAATTTTGTTATAAAGATGAGAAGATTTACAGCAAGATGGCTGACAGAGAGAGCTGGAACATGCCTCCTCCTCAGAGAAGGACCAAGATGGTGGTTAAATACCCATACTTTCCATAGATTGTCTGGGAAAGAACACTGAAACATAAAATAGAGCCCATGGGGGACACTCAGTGTGAAAGAAGGGGAGGGAAGGCTGCTTGCTTGGGGTCACTGAGAGCCTTGAGTAACCCTGGACTTGTACACAGAGAAGGCATACGTGAGAGACCCCTCGGTTTCCACACTTCAACCTTGGACTTCTATAATCCTAGCTACAGAGGAGTTCTGTGACTCCCACAGGTTTCCCAATGAGCACAGAGAGCCACCGGGAGATGATACAGTCACTGATCAAACTCATGTGGAGTTCTGTGGGCTTCTAAGTACCAGGAAGCTGCAGGGTAGAGCCATTCCAGGGACCCATTCTCCAAGGCCCTGAGCCTGGCCCTGAGGCTGCCTATGCCTACCAGGCCATGGAGGGATACAGGATCCCAGGTGCTTTCACATGCCCCAGGGGTCTCACTGCTGCCTGCTAAGCTATGGATTCTGGGCTTCCCCTCTACCCCCATGCAGGTTCTTTGACACAGTGGTGGTACCTCTTTCCCTGTGAGGAAGCTTGCCTTAGCAGCCTCATATGGGGGCAGAGCATGCAACCACCTTTGGGGACCCTGGACACAGGCTTGCCGTACACAGTCCCACCTGGCTTTGCCCCTCTACACTCACATCAGTAGTGATGAAACAAAAGAGGGGAACCCCTGGGAGTTTCAAGACTCTGCACATTGCCTGGGATATCCAAGTACTTTTGATTAACATAAGCCAAGCATAAATCCCACAAACACCACTGCACCTGGCTCTCTCTTACAAGTTCCACCTACTGGCTGGGAGGTAAATTTGTACAGCCCATTATAACATTTTCTGACACAATTGTACATCATTTGGCCAAACGCTAGTACAGGCACCACCTATTGGCCTGGAAACTAAACTGGATGTCCCAATATAATTCATTCTGATAGAAGTACATGGTGCTGGGAAATAAGATAAGCATATAGGGACCTCCATCCCTACTTCAGGGAAGGAGGCAGAGGACCTGCTCATATGCCTTACATACTACCACTATAATGCACAAACAATTAGAATTTGAGAAAAACACCACACTGAGGCTATCTATTATCAAGGAATTCATTCAGAACCTTGGTCCCCTGGAGGCACCCATAAGCAAAGCCCTACCCAACACGCTACAGTCATACCTTTCAAAGAAAATTTCCCATACAAACAAAAATATATTTAAAAATCATAGGTGACAGCATCTCCAGATGAAAAGGAATCAGTGTAAAAGCCCTGTATCAATATGAAAAAGCAGAGTGTAATGACCCCCTCCCATGGAATAACACCCACTCTTTAGCAATGGATCACAGCCAAAATAAAAATTATGAAATGTCAGATAAAGAATTCAAAATATAGATTGTAAAGATGCTTCTGAGATCCCAAAGAAAGTTGAAACCCAACACAAAGAAGAGAGAAAAATAATTCAGGACATGAATAAAAAAAAATACCAAAGAGATAGAGATTTAAAAAAATAAATAAATTCAGGACATGGATGAAAAAAAAAGTACCAAAGAGATAAAGATTTAAAAAAATAAATAAAAAGACCAAACAGAATTCTGGAAATGAAAATTCATTGAAAGAATTACAAAATGCAATTGAAAGCTCAAACAATAGAATACATCAAGTCAAAGAAAGAATTTCAGAGCTTGAAGACAAATGTTTTGAATTAACCCAGACAAATTTTAAATGAATCCTATGAGAAACATGAGATTACATATAGTGTCTAAACATATAAGTCATAGGAATTTCCTGAGGAAAAAGAAGAAAAAATTTTTAAGTATGAAAAACCTACTTGAGGGAATAATTAATATTTTTCAATTAACAAAGATAATTGATAATAACTATCTCTTGCTCTTGCAACAGATGTAGGCATCTAGATACCAGAGGTTCAATGAATACCAGGAGGACTTCAACAAGGCATATAGTCATCAGACTATCAAAAGTCAATGTGAAGGAAAAAATTTTAAAAGCAGCAAGACAACAATATCCAATTACCTACAAAGGAAAGCCCATTAGACTAACAGCAGACCTCTCAACAGATATCTCACAATTCAAGAAAGAGCAGGGTTCTATTTTCAATATTCTCAACGACAAATCATAAACCATCAATCTCAAATTTTGTGTGATAACAAATTAAGATTCATAAGTAAAAGAGAAATACAGTTTTTCCCAGACAAGAAAATACTTAGGGAATTCATCACTGCTAGATTGGCCCTATAATAATGCTCAAGGAAATTCTAAACATGAAAATGATAGGTTGATACTTGCCATCATAAAAACACATGAAACCATAAAATTCCCAAGTCATAAAACAATTTCACAATTAAGAATGCAAGCCAATTAGCTAATAAATAACATTGTGAATATTAACTTTGAACATAAATGGGCTAAATGTTCCACTTAAAGGATACAAATTGGCAGAATGGATAAAAAATCAGAACTCAAACATGTTGCCTTACTGAGACCCAGTAACTGATAAAGACTTTTAGAGACTCAAGACAAAGAGGTGGAAAAAGATACCATGCAAATGGAAACTAAGTAAGCAGGAGTAGCTATACTTATATCAGATAATGTGGGTGGAAATTGATGAGGGTTAGGCTAAGGAACAAGGTAAGACAGACTTTGTAAAGGACAAAGAAGGTAATTATATAATGATAATGATAAAGAGATTAATTCAATAAGAAGATATGATAATCATCAATATATATACACCCCAAACTGTAGCAACTAGATTCATAAAGCAAATACTTTAAGAGATTTAGAGATGGACAATAATTCAGTAATAGTGAAGAACTTAATACCCCACTGACAGCACTAGGCAGATCATTAAGGCAGAAGGTCAACAAAAAAACACTGGATTTAAATGCGACTCTAGAACAAATGGACCTAACAGATATTTATAAGACATTCTGCCCAACAACTGCAGAATATCTGTTTGCCTCATCAATGCATGAAATGTGTACCAAGGTAGACCGTATGATAGGCCACAAAACAAGTCTCAGTAAATTTTTAAAAATCAAGATCCTTTTGAGTATCTCAACCACACTAGAATAAAACTAGAAATAAATCCCAAGAGGAACTCTCAAACTATACAAATACACTACACGTTCAAAAACCAAATAGCTTGGGATAAACAAGCTATCCCAAATGATCAATTGAGTCAATTGAGTCAATGATGAAATCCAGAGACAATTTAAAATTTTTTTTAAATGAACAAAAAAAACTATGAAACAACTTATCAAAACCTCAGACACAGCAAACACAGTGCCAAAAGGGAATTTTAAAGCATTAAGCATGTACATCAAAGGGATTGAAAGTTCACAAATTAACAACCTAACTTTGCACTTCAATGACTAGAAAAACAATGACCCAACCCAAAGCTAGGAGAAGAAAAGAAATAATAATGATCAAAGCAGCAACAAATGCAACTGTGACCCCCCCCCAAAAAAAAAACCAACAAGCTCAATGAAACAAAAGTTTATTCTTTGAAAAGCTAAACAAAATTGATAGACGAGTACCTAGATTAACTATGAAAATAAGGGTTAAATTCAAATAAACTTGAACAGATGTGGAAAGGGAGACAAGACCACTGATAATACAGAAATACAAAAGGTCATCTGAGACTAATACAAGTATCTCTAAGCCCACAAACTAGAAAACCTAGAGGAAATGGATAAATGTATGGAAATATACAACCTCCAAAGCTTGAACCAGAAAGAAGCAGGAATCCTGAACAGACTGATGAGACGTAATGAGATTTTAATCAGTGATGAAAAAATCTCCCAGCAAAAAAACCCTACCCAGGAACAGATGGATTCACAGTCAAATTTTATGATATACAAATAAAGACTAGTATTAATTCTATTAAAATTTTTCCAAAAAATAGAAAAGGCGAGAATCTTCTCTTCCCTAATCCATTGTACAAATCTAATACAGCCAGACACCTAAGCCAGAAAATCACGCCACAAAAAATGAAAAGCACAGACAATATCTCTAATGAACATAGATGCAAAACTTCTCAACAAAATACTAACAAACTAAATCCAACAGCACATGAAAAAGATAACAGATAACAATCAGCTGGTTTCCTTGTAGGGATGCAAGGATGGTTCAACATATGCAGGTTATTAAAAGTGATTCACCACATAAATAGAATTAAAAACCATATAATCATCTCAGTCAATGTATAAAAAGCATATGATACCATTCAGAATCTATTCATATTAAAAACTCTCAACAAATTAGCCATAGAAGAAACATACCTCAGAATAATAAAAGCCATATATGACAAATTCATAGCTAACACCACACTGAATGGGGAAAAGTTGAAAGCACTCTTCTTAAAAATTGGACAAGAGAAGTTTGCCCACTTTACCACTTGTATTCCACATAGTACCATAAGCCCTATCCAGAGCAATCAGACAAGGGAAAGAAATAAAGGGAATCCATATTGGGAAAGAGGACGTCAAACTATCTTATTTTGCTGAAGATGTCTTGTACAGATACCTAAAAAACCCTAAATACTCCTTCCAAAGATGCCTGAATTTGATGAATAAATTCAGTTATGTCTCAGGTTATAAAATCAATGGAGATAAATCAGTAGCATGTCTATACACCAATAATTACCAAATTGAGAACCAAATCAATAAGTCAATCCCATTTCCAATAACTGCAAAAAATATATATCCAAAGAGGTGAAAGAGCTCTACAAAGAGAACTACAAAAATCTGATGAAAAAAAATATAGATGATGAAAACAGATATAGAAACATCACCCCATGTTTACTAGAAGAATAATAGTGTTAAAATGACCATACTGCCCAAAGTGATCTACAGATTCAGCGCAATTCCTATCAAAATACCATCATTTTTCAAAGAATTATATGAAACTCCCCAAAAGCATGAATAGTTAAGGAGAAAGAACAAAACTGGAGGCATCACACTTCCTGACTTTCAATTATACTACAAAACTACAGTAACCACACAGCATAGTATTGGTGTTTACAACTGTGAAGTGTAAAGACATGAACTCAACCTATTAATAAGTGTCTATCAACCACTGAGAAGATAAAGAAAATGAGATACATATACACACACTATAGAATACTACTCAGCCAAAAAAAGCAAGAAATAATGTCTTTTTCAGCAACTTGGATGGACCTGGAGGTTGCTGTCATATGTGAAGTAGCTCAGGAACAGAAACTCAAATACCACATTTTCACTTGGTATGAGTATCATGGCTTTACAGAGTAAAATAACAGACATTGGAGAGGCCAAGGGCTGCAAGGTGGGAAGGGGATGAAGGATGAAAAAGCATCTATTGATCACAGAGTACACTATTCCAGTGACAGGTACACTAAAATCCCTAGACTTCACAGTTATACCATGTATCTGTGTAACAAAACTGTACCCCCTAAATAGGTTGAAAGAAAAAAAATTAACTATGAAAAAAACTATAACAAAATATAGTATATGAAAACAGCACACTATACCCCATGATTGCATTAATGTACACAGTTATGCTATAAGAAATAAAAAAATAAAGATAACCACAAAAAATGTGACAGAATTATGTTGGTGGGTATAGACTTATGTATCCATAATGTGGCACTGACCACCTGAAGCAGTTGGTACAGTTATATGGGCCACTGGATTCAGAAAATCAGGAGAGACACAATATGTTTCCTATTCCTCCCTCTCTTACTCCTTGTCTCACAGTAGCCTAAGACTTCACCCCTCCTGAGAATAAAATCTGGCTCCATACTCTCCGCCAGCAGACTCTAGAGGGATTACATCTCATTCGAGTGTCTGATGCAGACGAGGTTGGAAATAGCAAAAGTCCTGCTGGTCCTGTACTGCAAGACCTTTCCTTGGATAAAAGAAGACGAACTAAAGCAAAACAAAAACAAAGACAATGGAAGCATAAGGGCTTTTTCAAATCACACAATATTATCAACTGCAGTTTACATTTAAAATTTAGTCCATAAGCCCGTAGATATGTGTCCAAAATCACAAATGGAGGATGGCAAATTTTACTCTACCCATTTTAATTTGCTGCTGTAAATAAATACAGAATCAAGATCTTTGGAAATCAACCTGATGAGTTTAACAGATGCAGGCAGACAGCCACCAAGTGGTCGGTACATGGATTAGGGACACGGCCTTGAGTTTGACACAGACATTTCAGGACATTCTTAAACCTCATCAATTTCTGTTGGGAGGATGCACTCTGGCAAAGAGCAGTTGCCTTTGGGCACACAGCACACAGTGAAATGGAAAGAGACAGGATCTGCCAAAAGAATTTATAATCCTCGGGAAGAAAACAAACATCCCCTCCTCACACACTTGTTAGTATTCATGAGCACCCTATTTAATTGAGTAAAAAAGATTTAATATTCTCAGTGCTGGTGCTCCCCCCAGTTAAGCATCAGTGAGCTTAGTTATTCAAGGGGAATAAGGGAGCTTAGTTATTCAAGAAACTTTTGGTAACTTTAAAATCGTTGTTTATAAGTGATCAGCCGGAAATGCTCTCCATGCCAGCGATTTTGGTAAATATTCCAGCTCATCTCTACACCAGGCATCAGAGTGCTCCCAAGGACAAGCAATGATCCTTGGGAAATGTGCCAGTAGGAGGATAATGTTGCTTAAAAATGGAATGCCCTGGCTCACAAGGAAACGCCTCACGGAAACTTTGTGCATATCTCAAGTCTAAAGGCTTGGTGCTTCTCTCCCCCGGGTGTCAGAGACAGTGAGAATTTCAGAATTCAGGGAGCAGAATTCTGATAGTCTTTGTGAATCCAATGTATGACACCACTAGGAAAAGGTCATTCTAATAGGGTATCGGGGCAGGGAGTCAGGATGGCTCACAGAGATAGACAGGTGCACGCCTCAGTGAGCAACTCCAGACATCAGCATTCACGTGGAGTCGGGGGTGCCATTCCCTCAGGACCCTGCACGAATGCAGCTCGGTAAACTGAAGAGTGGAAGTTCCTAGCCCTTACCCGAGCTGCATTTTTATCTATTGTATATTGGGCTTTCATGGAAGATTTAAGAAAGGCCTGAAAACACTGGGGTAGGTTACTTGGCAAGAAATGGTATTGCCTTAAAAAGCTGTTCCCTCTCCATGTGGTTTTCCTACTTGTTTAGGAAAAGGAAAGGAAGGAAAGGGGGCCCATACACACGTGCTGTCCACTGTGGTAGGAACCAAGGACGTGATAACTGCAACTGGTCGTCATACACCTTTATGCTTTGCCTGTTATCATCCCCATTTGTAGAATCTCAGTGAAAACTGAAATCAAGAGAAGTGAGGGAGATTCCTGAGGATGAATGAGGCAGAAGAGGGCAAGCAAAACAAGGACTGTAAGATTTGAGGTCCTGCCAGCACAACATCTTGAAGGACTCACGGCATCAGGGAGTTCTCTCCTTATTAGGGAAAAAGAGTAGAATTTCAGATACATCCCAGGAAACCTGCAGGCAGCTCTGAGACAATACCCTCCTACAGGAGCACTGAGCTGAGGTCATCCCTTCCCTCCTCTCAACAACCCTTCAATTCTGTAACCCTGCTTCACTGTAGAGGGGCAGGGAAAAGCTACAAGAGCTCAAGGGTCTGTCATTTTGTTCTAGTTTAAAGGAGGGCTCCAGAGCAGCATATAAGAATTTCATGCTCGGTGGAGGATGCAGTAATACGGTGAAACCACTGTTCTGATATTTTGTTTGAGATCTTTCTGAATCTGCTCCATTCGATTTTTCTACATCCCTCGCATCTTGCAATCATCATCCCGTCCTTAAGCGACATCAACAGTAGGGCAGGATACAACTGCCACTTGATCCCCATTCAAGAGGTTCTTTCTGAATGTAAACATCTTCAGCTCCATCAAGACTGAAGGCCTTGATCTTACTTCTTGTAATCACGGTTCTCAATGCCATTTATTGGACCAAGCCTTCTACTCCACGACAAGCATATGACAAGGGAAAAGAGGACAGAAGGGTGGTGTTTAGAGTCATAAGAGTGTGCCCTTAGTACATAGTCCCCAAAGTAGAGTGTGCGTGTGAAAGAGAGAGAGAACTCCTGAGAACATCTGAGCGTTTGGGATAAGGTGCTATCACTGTGAATAAATGCATCCAGCACGCGCACATATAAACAAGGCAAGAACCACTGAGGGCGAGGGAAGTTGGAACTTGCTGAATACCTACCGGTGCCAAGTCCCAGTAATACGTATCCAATCAGCCTAAACAACTCAGTAAACATAAGACTAAGAAACATTCACACCCCAAGAATTCCTGAGTACCTTACCTGCCTCCTCTAACTCATTAGCTTTTTCTCCTTCCTATCAGCAGGCAGAGAGCAGGCTGAACAGCTCTCCCAAATGAGGTTTGAAATTGCAAGTGAACTTTGATTATCACTGTCACTCCTTTCTGCCATTTTCATAAATAATCGAGGTGACTGCTCAGAGCCATTTTAAAAATAAATTGGCCTTCCTAACTACACAGCTGGCATAGACTGTTACTCACCTTTGGTTATTCTGACTTGCAAAAACTGATCTATATGGAGATGTAAAAATCTCCATATGTTACCGTGACATTCTTAAATGGTCACAAACATGGGCTATGAAAGCACATCTTCAACTAAAAGGTTAATTCTTTTAGCAGCTGAAAAGTCTGCCCTCTTGGGCATATCTCAAAGCTGAGAACTTATTACATAAGGCACCATCTCCATTGGGTATGGAGGGTAAAAAAACCTCGTTAAGAATGTAGCGTGCAGAACTGCTGTTCTAACAGGGTCAAAGGGGGTGAGCAAGGTAAGGGGAGGAGGCAGTCTGTGTAAGGCCACTGTGGGGTATGATTTATGGTCTTTAATAATTTGGGCATGTCGAGTTTTAAGGGGGTTGTTTGCTTGGCCCCAGGCAGGGGCTAATGAAAGCACCCAGCGAGGAGACCTCAGTGCGAGGATGCTAAAAACCCGCCCCACCGAGCAAAGGAGATGATTGCACAAGGCCACACGGGGTCGGCCGGCCTGCTGCCCAAAGCTGTCAGAGAGGCCGGGCTTGAGGCAGCTAAGGAAGAGCTTAATTATCTTGGCTTTTTCATTAGGATCTGAGCAAAGCAGCAGGAGGAGAGTGCTGGACCACCAATTAGCTTGGTTAGGAGGTTATCCAGTTAAAGATCAGAAGTAGAGGTGAGGAAGAGCCTGGAGGGGGTAAAACATCAAAGGCCCTTTTGGCCATCAGGGGGTTCCCCTTCCTGCTGGGGACCAGGCAGTTCTCATGACCTAACCCATCAGCGGGTCTTAATTTCCAGCACCACCGAAATTCTGGCCTTCTCTCAGAGGAGAATGTCATAACCCACGATGCCCCGGAAACTTTAGCGAGTATAATTTAAATTTTATTGCACTTTGAGTTTTACTGCCAAATGCTACTATTATTATAATACTTTTTTAGAAGCACGCTGCCTCTAAAGCACATTTTTCTAACAACAGCCCTCATCAGAGTCCACAAGACGAACTTCAGTGGCAGGATCAGTCAAGAAGATATTTCAGGCAGGAAATGTTCATCATGGCTCCCGCTTCAGTCATGTTCCCGGAGAAATCCTCTCCACCCTTGGAATGTATCCCAAATCCTTGACAGTAAGTGCCTGAATCATTAAGCACGGTAGCATTGCACTGCACCCCAAGTCACTAGGTCACTACGAAGAGTTTGGTGTATGACTGAAATCTAAGAGGCTTTCAGCTTCTCAACTACAAGGATCTTATTTTTTTATTGCAGTTGGGTATTCAGACATTCATTGGCTAAATACTCTACACCTGAACTACATAAACTATACTTAACATACACAAACACTACCAGAAGGACACAAACTCCATACCTGAAACACATAAAGAACCCCAGCTAAGAACTATCCCAAAAACTTTTAGCCTCACTTTGGCTTCTTTGTCTGAAAGACGTATTCATATTCACCTACAAGATTTTCTAAGTTGTTGCCGTCCTACTTCTGGCCATAAATAAGTGGGGAGGAGAAGAAGATTAATTACCTATTTGGTATTAACTACCTTTTTAATAACTTGGAAAATGCATGCCGCAAAATTCTGGATTTTAATTGTCAATATTTATGTTTGAAATAGTACTTAATAACTACAAAAATATTTATAAGTTTGTTAGCATCAAAATAAATGTTTCCTTTCAATTTTTTACGCTTCTAAGATTCTATTCACACATGAGGTTATAGGGCCTGCTGTTGTGGTGATGCAATGCATTCTGCTTTAAAATAGACTCTGTTTTAAAGTGTGTACATATGTGTGTGTAAACACACGTCTATGTGTATATACATACATATTTCTTTGTCATGAACTATTTTTTCTTTCAGCTTAAAATACATTTTGATTTCAGTGTTGGTTTGAGGGGAAAGAACTGAACCCCCATCGTTCTAACGAAGCTCACCAGTGGAATAGGACAAACGGTGCTCATTTTAACCCTTCATTACTACTCACCATTTTGGAATTTGGGAGCGGTTAGGAAGAGGGAGGGAGGGTGTCTCTGTCCTCTGTATCCTGGCAACTTTCCCTCCCACTGGAAAATGAGCAACCATGAAATGTAGCCTGACCCAGGACGATAGCTGGGGATATTACATGCCACTTGGGGGATTAATAATTTATAAGATATTTTTTCATCTTTGCTTGGAATACCAATGAGCATATTCTTGTCTTATTCAAAATGATTTCTCACTTGGGGTTGAAGAGATGTTTAACACCTTAGATTCTATGGTCTTTGGTCTTTGCTTTGCTGATTATTTTACTCAGAAAATAAGCTAAACACCGGGAGTACTTGGCAAGAGAGTTGCATTCCATATACCAAACACATAGAAATAGTCTCCTTTATATAAAACTCCCAACCGGTTAGAAGGTGCAGCCTCACCCTCACAGAGGAGTGTGCACACACACACATGCACGCACACCTGCATCACATCAATATTTTTGTAAAGACTTCCATTCCACATAGTATGTGCACACGTATGTGTGTGTGCTCATGCACTTTGCATAACAGCAATTTCATGTTTCCAAATGCCATATTCATGTTCTTTACCAGCCAGTGGAACAGTAATGCCCCAGAGGAGTTCTGGCGGCGTAGGAGGGAGGTAATATATGTCCACACAAGCACAACAGAAGTCTGGAGCCTACTTTTTTGCCCCATGAGTTGACCTAGAGAGAAAATATTTTGTTGTGGACAGTCAGGTACCTTTATTTAAATACACCATTAAAGAGCATTCTCTTCTCCGTTATGCAAGGTTTGAAGTAACCTGTAAATATGCATTACCTCTTAAAATATTTATATTAATTTGATTGGATCTTTGATGACGGCTAACAACACTCTTTCCAATAAGGACGCATCTCTTCCCCCAGGCTCCCGCCCTTCTTAATGTATCTTTTACTGTAATAGCAAAGGTTGGAGAATACAATAGCTTCATAACTTCTGTGATGATTATCTGTGTAAGTTGAAAAATTATCTGTATAAATTCAAAGATGACTAAAAATTATCATAATATCTGAGTGATTTTGTGTCAAAGATATTTGTTAAAAATAAACTACTAGTTTTTAATGGAATAAAATAAAAATATTCTTGAAGCTACCCAAAAAGAAAGAGAGCCTTTTAAAAGTACTAGTAAAAGGATATGGGCAGAGAGCAAAAAGGAAATATGTTTAAGTCCAAATAAAAATTGAATTCCTATCATCATGTAGCAAGAATGAAACGTAAGCCCCAGGCTCACTCAAAGACCCAAGAAAAAGGCTTTGTGTTTCAAGGTGAAATCCACTGTAACAATCTGGGGTAATGAATGCGACCTCAAACGTCCATCAAAATGCAACTATCAGAAGTCAACAGTGTTTTCTTACAACTGGTCGTACACACAAGCACACTCACGTGTACAGTGTCCCAAATGCATTTAGTAGCTGTGCTCTCTGAATTATACACCATCTTCCCTAGTCCTTGGATCTAATAGAAATATTTTCCAAAAGGAAACTATTCTAACTCTGTGATTTCCAATGCTACAAATTTTGATCTGTAATCAAATAAATAATAAATAATCAGAATTTATACCTATTATGCTTTTCTTGAAAAATGAGATTTTAAAAATTATTTATAAGATAATCAGCGTTTATACCTACCTATTACGCTTTTTTTTTGAAAAATTAGATTTTAAAGCTAGGATTGTAGAAAGAACTATAAAAGCTCATTTGGAGCCTACGTGATAGAGTACTTTAATTTGAAAAGAAGAATAACTCAAAGAGAATCAGCTATAAAACAATTAGGATTAATTTTTTTAAGCTCAGTAAAAATGTCTAGTTACAGGCATATTTTTCAAAATCATGTTTCCTATATCAACAAAAAATAGTCATCTAAGGTATGTGGATGATAATTCACATTTACAATAGCAATAAAAATATGATACCTAGCAATAATTGAAAGAACATATAAAATTCGTATGAAGAAAAAACACAAAGTTTGCTAAGAAATGTAAAAAAGGAAGACAAAAATGAAAAGAGATGCCGTCTCCTTGGGAAAAAAGAACTTAGCCTTGTAAAGGTATCAATTCTTGCCTAATTATTTCAAAATCAATTTGTAAATTTTGTGTGATTTAAATCAGGGTCTCAGAGGGACTTAATTTTCTTGGAATTTGGCAAAAAAAAGTCTGAATTATCTGGAAGAATAAACAAGCAAATAAGAAAAATAAATATGCAGAATATACAAACACTGGTAAAGAATGGAAATGAAAGAAACCAGTTCAAATCAGATCCGAAAACATACTTAGGCTACAACCGTTAAATCTGCAAACAGCGCTGAGAATCAATAACATGGAAACAAACCCTAATGTATCGGGTGGATTTTTCCAATAGAAATGTAATATGAGCCTTACAGTAATTTGAAATTTTCTAGGCTGACATTTTAAAACATAAAAAGGTAAGGTTAATTTTAATATGGTCCTTGTTACTTAACCATCTTTAATATAGTATCTATTGTATATTTTTATTATATCCAAAATAGCATTTTGACATATTATAAATTATTGAGATGATTTACATCCCTTTATTGTTGTTCTAACACGTGTGATCCAGTATGGATTTCACACGCACAGCACGTCTCAGTTTGGCCGAGCCAGGTTTCAGGCACTCACTAGCCATGTACAGCTAGTGACTACTGTATCGGATGGTGCAAATAGAAAGAAAATTAACATGAGACAGAAGAGGTACCATAAATTTAATAAATGATATTAAAGTGATTTTCTCCATTGATCACAAAAGACAGGAAGTTAAACTTTTAGCTAATATACATATCTCCAACAATGAGTAGTATAAGCTCCAAGGAGATAAAAGTTAAATGCTTTAAAAAAAAATCAAAACTTAAAAACCAAAGAACAATATAAGTGACTCTTTGCCAAATTTCCTGCAGAGATAAAAATGCTCCAGTCTTAAAAGCAACATGTTCCAAAACATGTGGTTAGTAGATCTGGTTATATACAATTTTGAACTTTTTCACATCTGAAATGAAAAGACATTGCAGCAACTATGACGAACGGGGTTTTAGTAGCTTTGAGGAGCTCATGCAAATCAAGGTGCCAACCAGTAAGAACCCTAATAGATAAATGGACTAAAGCCAGGAACAGACAAGATTTAGAAAAGAAAATACCCAGTAATGAATAAAGAAAGAAGAGGAGAGGGCTGCCTCTCTAGTAACCCCAGAAATTAACATATAAACAAGATTACTTACAGTGCCTTCCCTCCTGGGCCACCATTAGCGCCCACATCTCCTCCTGGTCTCTTCCAACTTTTCCCCTCTTTGATACAAACACGGCAGGTGTGGCTAGGATTAGCGAATGCTATCACATCTTATCTTCTGCCATATGGAAGAATTCTGTATACAAACAGATTCCAAAATGACTACAAACATTGTAATACCTGAGTTATTAGTTCTCAAAGAATTTTGAGAGAGAGGGAAAGAAGACTTAGAAAGAATCAAGGTATATCTGAGTTGAAAAGACATTGGATGTTTAAAAAACAGTAGAGAAACGAAATTGAACCTGCCACACAAAGCTAGGGCCCTCTGTTTTTTGCAAGCCCTCACAACTGCAGCTATCAAAGGTGACCTCAAATATACACTGCTGCCATGATTTACAGCAAAAAGAAACACAAAGAATGATGATCAAAGATAATTCTTAACACTCACGTTTGCCCCAATGAAAGAAAAGCATCAGTTAAGACATTAGGAGCCAGCTCACTCAAGTCATAATGAAAGTATAGCAGATGCTAACACAGTACCTACTACATGCCTGCTGCTATTCTAATTTAATACTCACAATACTATGATGGAGGTAGTATTAATACTCCCATTTTACAAATGGAGCATCTGACATACAGAGGGTTGAGCAGCTTTTTTAGGGACACATTGTTAGTAAATATGGATTAATTACAATCCTGCCTACAGACCACTTAACTACATTCTAAAAAAGCAAACTAAATCTTAGCTAATTAAATATTGATATTAATGAATGTACATGATGTTAGCATACTGGTTTTAAAGAGGTCCAATTCTTTACATCTACCAAAGTAATGAGTGTACTACAATGATTTTAGAAGATTTACAATCAGCTTGATCATCTAGGTTTCCACAGAGGCTTACGGTCGTTCCATCTTTTCTTGAAGGATTGTGGTGGCTTAGATAAGTGGCCGAGCGTTTGATCAGAATCCCCCTTTATTGGTATCCCCGGAATACTCAATGCATTTTCATTTCCCCTAGTGCTCCAGGCAAAGGAAACAGGGAAGAAGATGACCTCATTAAGAAACAGAATATGGTGTGAAGAATGTCCCCTAAAACAAGAAGGGGGTGTGAACAACCTGTTTCTTCCAGCCCCTGAGGATTTGGAGAAGAGGAAGAGAGGAAAGGAGGCAGTGAGACTAGGCCTTCCTGACCACATTCTCCAGCCTCAGGTCATAGAGAAGAAATTCTGTTAATTAGGTTGAACAGAAAACTCAAAGCAGAGAAGAGCTGTGGCCACATTCCTGTCTACGACTAAGAGAGCAGACTGTGCTGTAGAGCACACACCAACCTGCGGGTTCAGATGGGAGGGACGGACAGCATGGTGTGTTTAGAAAGGAACACATTTGGTTTGGGCTCCCCAGACCCCCTGGGCTCCTGTGTGGAATGGGAGGGCCTGGGCAGCCTCACTCACACACTGGCAATGGAGAGCAGAAGTCAAGGATGACTTGTCCCCAGAGCTCCTCCATGGGTTTATCAGAATAGGCTGATGAAGACCTATGGCTCAGGGCTACCGGGCAGTATACTCAGTATACTCAAGAGAGACACAGGCAGACCTCAGGCAGTGAGCGATACCCAGCACTGACCTGGCTGGGGTTTAAACCTCAGAAACCAGCCTGGAAGAAAGAACAAAGCCCGGCAAGCCGGCCTCAGGCCAATCCCCTCCCTGTCACTTCCAAAGTACCCAGATCCCACCAGAAACACCCCACACCAATACTTCACCTCGGAGACAAGTCTGGAAGGGGAAGATGATCTGAAAGGTGTTCGCATTTACCTAAAAGAGATTGAGTTACTACTCTTTTAAGTTTTTGAAAAGAACTAAAATGTTTCTGTTGAATTAAATTTTACTCATCTTCCTGTATTGAGCAAGGCAGAGCTCTGGAGAAAGAAAGCGGGGCGGGGAGCTGCATTTTTGTTTACCTGTATCCAGATGTAGATGTACCTGTTACCTCACTTCAATAACATCTCCTACAGCAAAAAGGGATCTGCCCTACAGACTAGCGTACTTTTCAAAGGAGTTTCCTCAAACAGGTTACCATATTGCAGCAGAGAAAAGGAGAGAATGAAAAAGAGATTCTCTGTTTGGGATTACAGTTTTGGTTTTGGATTGTTGTTTGTTTGTTTGTAGAAAACCCTCCATAACTAAAAGCATTACCTATTCCTTATTACATATCCAGCACTGTTTTACCTACTTTCAAGAACGAACTCATTAAATCTCCCCAATCACTTCCTGAGGGACAGTTTTTCTATCATCTCCATTTGAAAGATTAAAAAGTAAGACCCACTGAAGTTAAGCAACTCTCTATGGTTGTAGAGCTGATACCGCGTAAAGCTCAATAGTTTACACTCTTATTGTTTATGCTGACTTTTTGGTGAATAAGTCAATTCCAGGCTAAAGCTGTTCACTTTTCCACTAGACCTCTATTAGCTACAGGATATTCATCAAAGCTGAGAAGACTTCCCCTTTCAGCGGGCCCCATTCCTCTGCCCTCTGCCCAGAGCTGCAGAACCTGGTCCTGGATGTCTCCACCTAAAATTCCTCACATCAGCTCAGGACTCTGCTGACAGAGCAGCCTCTTCTACCCAGAACTCCCCCACTGTGTGTTCTCCATTTCTAATTGGCACCAATATCTTCTTAAGGCGTACCCAGAATTAATCCTAGGACCATCTTTTGTTTCTTACCCTTCACATCTAATCTGGCCTCGGATCCTAGGGAGCAAACCTTTCTGCAGTCCCTCAAATTCCGCCTTACTTCTCCTTTCTGTTCCTCCTAGTCATTAAGAATGTGGCTCTGGAGATGGATCTTAGGTAAAATCCTGACTCTACCACTTCCCCGAAATAGACCTCAAGGGGTTTATTTAAATTTTCCTTTCCTAGCTCGGCACCTGTGGCTCAATCGGCTAAGGCGCTAGCCACGTACACCCAAGGTGGTGGGTTCGAATCCCCAGCCCGGGTCCGCCAAACAACAATGATGGCTGCAACCAAAAAATGGCTGGGCATTGTGGCGGGCACCTGTGGTCCCAGCTACTTGGGAGGCAGAGGCAGGAGACTCGCTTGAGCCCAGGAGTTGGAGGTTGCTATGAGCTGTGATGCCATGGCACTCTACCCAGG
>CAUYQV010024731.1:0-29646 GCA_963574575.1 Galagoides demidoff | reverse complement strand
GCCACATACACCTAAGGTGGTGGGTTCGAATCCCCAGCCCAGGCCCGCCAAAACAACAATGATGGCTGCAACCAAAAAATGGCCGGGCGTTGTGGCGGGTGCCTGTGGTCCCAGCTACTTGGGAGGCTGAGGCAGGAGACTCACTTGAGCCCCCGAGTTGGAGGTTGCTATGAGCTGTGATGCAGTGGCACTCTACCCAGGGGGATAGCTTGAGGCTCCGTCTCAAAAAAAAAACCCAAAACATGTCTTTATTTTTTAACCAATCTTACGGGGATGAAATGTAGTTTTAGCTTGTGTTTCAATTTCCCTGTTTTTATTTCCCTATTTACTGAGAATTGTTTACAATTCTTGTGGAAAATTAAAGTACCAGACAAGTTCCTGGATCCCCTTCCATATATTTTGCCCGTTTGGATCTCTTCTGTGAAGTCTCCTTATGACCATTGTCTAATTTTTATCATGCTCATTGCCTTATTCTTATGATGTGTGGTAGCCTCATATTCATGAGATGTTAATCCTTTATCTGTTATATGTATTTTTTCCCTTTGTTTAAGCATTTATTTTCAGAAGCTTAAGCTTTTGATATGGTCACATTTATTAATTTTTGTCTTTGTGATTTGTGAACTGAGTATTTAGTTAAGAAACCTCTCCCAGACCTTATTTTACTCTAATAATTATGAAGTTATATTTATGAACTTTAGATGTTTAATCCATCTACACCTAAATATTGTACCTTTCACACTGATTGATAATCCCTTTACCACTGCACACTGAGATTCTATACCTGCCTGCATATTTGCCAGCTCTTTACTCTGCAACCCCGGCACGTGAGCATTATTGTGTTAATTGTAAACCTTTATAAAATAACTTCAATTTCTACGGTGTCAAGTACCCTGCCTTACTGATTTTTCCAAGATTGTCTTAGCTGACCAGATGAAGATTCTTCCATGTACTTTTCAAGTAAGTTTGTCTAACTCCAGGAATAAACCAATGGGAGATTGAATAGAATTATACTGAATTTAAAGATTGCTTTCAGGAGAAGCGACATCTTTTAGAACATATATTACATTTCCACTTTCTGTATTTATGCTTACAAATCCATTTATTTATATATAAAAATATTAATTATTACATTTTGAGTGGTGGAATTTGAGTGCATTTTTACTTCTTTATTTGTACGATTCTATATCATATACTATGAAACATTGTTACCAACATAAGTCATCATTGTAAATATTCAGAAAAATATTATAATGTTCTAGAATATACCCATTTTAAATTGAATCATAGGGTGAATAAGTAAAAGATAAATGATACTTTCCCTGTGACTGTCTACATGACATGTTAAAGTGGGTAAAGCTGGTGTCCCGCACAGAACCCTGGGATCGTTTTTACCAATTCTGTTTATGTTCTTTGCTATGAATGCTTTGCACCTGCAGCTCTCTCTGGGGGACTGTGGGAGAGGTTACCCATCAGCTTTGACTTCATATGCAGACTTAAGGGTATCTGAGACTTTAGTCCCCATCAGCTCTGCAGTGGCTAATGGCTGATGGTGCGGGATGAGAAAGCCTGGAAGCCACAGTTCCCTTGGCTGAGCCAAGACACACTGAGTTGTACTTCACACTCCAGAGCTCCTGGCACCACCAGGCTGAGGCTGAGACTCCCACTTGGCTTCCCCTCTTTCCTGTCCTATTTCCTCCAATCACTTATACATTTCTTTTCGGAGCACTTTGTTAATAAGTAACTTGCAATAAATCCTCATCTCATGTTCTGCATGTGTGTCTTTTTGTGTGTGTTCATAAAAACACCACAGTTTTATTTCAAAACACTCAAAACAGTTTGAAACCTGGCTACAAACTCATCCATCTTTTGAATCATAGACCATCCCAGTAGAACAGTAAGTATAAAATACGAGAATGGATAATCTTTAAAGTTTACTGGCTTTTACCTTTTTTCCTAAAATAAAAACACAAGTACTTTTAAATGTTGTGATATTTCTAATATTTATAATAGAGATCTGATTTGCGGCCATATGAGTCACATGAATTGCGATGTTTCCATTAAGATTTCAGTTTTCTTTATTCGGAGGCACTAGACATTTAATTTAAAATACGGAGAACGCCTTGAGCATGTGCTTATAAAAGAGCTGAAATGTCTCTTACAAAAGGCAATGTCAATCTTAAAAACAAAATAATACAGAAAACATGGTTATGGCATATTTAGACAAACATCCTTCTGTGCCATGTAGACTTATCAAAGTTTCTGATTTTAAAATGGAGGTATAAAGATATCTTTCGACCATTCTCTCAGTGTCCCGGTTGAGACAGTGGTCCTCATAATCCACTGCTTCATTCAGGGTAGAAGAATGGAGCAGTGAGCGAAGATGACTGTGGGCAAGGCACTATTCACTTCTATAGCGCAATCTGTCTCCTGCTGCTTTTGCTTATCACTGCCCTTATCACTGCCCTCGCCGCCTTTGTTTCCTTTAGGAACTTGCATGCAGCTTGGCCAAGGTAGCAGAATTATCCCTAAAATCAGCCCCATTGCTGCTTGACCAATGAATAAGACTCTGATGATTCCTGGATCCCTGTTTGGATTTATGCATTTCATCAATTGCTAATGTGGTTTCTGCCTGGTCTTCCCCATCCCCCTCCATCACACCTTCTTAGAAAAGGGAAAAGCAAGTACTTCAAGTATTAATATGGAATGGAAACGCTCAGTTGTTTTTTTCCCTCCTGCTTCTCATTTGTCTTTACTCAAATCCACCATAATGGAAGCTATGATTTAGAAAGTATCATTTGAACATCATGCAATTCCTGCTTATTTTACTTCATAACATCATTATTATCATGCTATATATGTTTCTCATGTATTTGTTTTTTGCATTCATATATACTCTCACTAGAATGCAAGTTTTATCATTTGGTTTATTGCTGCTACATCAATACCTAGAATACTGCTTGATATAGTAAATCCTCAGTAAATACTTGTTGAGAGAATGAATTGTCAAGGTTCCCCAATTATACACCATTCTCACCAAATGGTCAAAGAGTTTCTTCTTTTGGGTTCATTTCTTGCCCTGAAGGATAAGATTTAAAATGTTCTTTTTCAATTTCAAACAGTGTTATATGCCAGGCATGGTGGTTCTTGCTTGTAATCCCAGCACTTTGGGAGGCTGAGGCAAGAGGATCACCTGAGGCTCTTGAGACCAGCCAACACAACATAGTGAGTCCCTGTCTCTACAGAAAATTCAAAATAATTAGCTGAGCATGATGGCATGAGCCTGTGGTCTCAGTTCCTTAGGAGACCGAGGTAGAAGGATTTCTTAAGGTCAAGCATGCAAGGCTGCAGTGAGCTATGATCATGCCACCACTTTCGCCTGTCTGAGAGTGAGATCCTGTCTCTCAAAGAAATACTGTTATAGAATCTGTTACAAATATGAAAAGAAAGAATTCAAGCCAATGGATGCCACAAACCTGGAGTAGTACAATAGAATTTAAATAAGGTGAATTTAAATTCCTATATGCATGATCAAACTAGGAAATATAGGGCTGAATAGACTCTGCTTAATAGCCATTAATTGAAAATAAAATGTTGGATATTTAGTTTACTGCCAAGATACAATGAGCTAAGGCCTTGACAAAATATAAGATGTCTGTTGAATATATAACCAAGACTTAACATTCTTCCTCTAGTATGGAGGTTCTGCTTGGTGGCATTTGAGGACTATGCTGACTTCTGGTGTCAAAATTTGACAGTAACTCTGAATGGTCTAGAAACCAGGTCATAAAAATTTTGAGCAGACTAAGTGTGCTAGGACTGAAAAACAAAAGATTGCTCTTTCAAGTATTTGAAAGACCATTTTACTTAAGATATTGCATTTGTTCTAATAATTAAGTAGTGGCTGGCATAATGGATGCATTGTAGTCTAATAGAGATGACTGCATTTCCAACACAGACATGGACTACCTGTGTCATTTTGATCAGTAGACCTTCAATTATCCAATATCAAAAACAAAAATAGTTGAGTGTGCTATAGGATTGTTGCAGTGATTAAGAGTACCACTGGTTAAGCATGTGGTACATAGTAAGTTTTCTATTCTGCATTGGTTCTCAATGGTGAGAGTAGTACTAATAGAGTTATAACAACACTCAAAACAAAGAGATTGTTCAAACATGGAATCAGCTGACTTCTGAGTGAGTTCTTTATTAATGGAAGAGCCAAAAAGCCATCTATCAGCAATATTGTAATATCCTTTTAATTCCATGATTTTAATACTTACTATGGTCTACTGCATATAGTGGAATCCATTCTAGGCAAATGTAAGGAGGTCGAATGTTTTCAAATAAATATGATTATTGCACCTAAAGACATAATTGAATACAGAAAAAATTAACTTTTATGTATTAGTATACTGTCATAAAATAGAAGAAATTTCTCTAGAGATAGGACAGGTTTTGAACCCCAACTATGCCATTTGGACATCTTCAGTTCTTAGGCAAATTCTTATCTCTCTTCACCTCAAAAAATAAATTAAATTAGAGGACATATCATCTCTCAGAGTTCTCAGGAGTATCTAAGTTTCCTGCACATGGTGCAGAATGTACATTTTAGACACTCAGTAAATAATTATTTGACTTTTCCTTCTCCCTAGGGAAATAACAAGTTATGATCACCTTTCTTCTCTTTCATTCTATTTTTTTATGAAATAAATAAAGGTTATTGTTTTAAGCCACCACGTTTTGAGCTAAATTGATATACTGCAATAGGTAACCGAATACCAGAATGCAGCACTGATATCGTAGCAAAATGGCATTTGAGAAGAAATGCTCACAGTTGTTTGGAAGAAAGAGTAATCAACTTATAGATGGGTGATAAAGAACAATAAGATAGGCAATAAGGATTTGCCACTGATTCTGTCATTTTGAGTAAGTCATTAAACTACCACTTCTCCATGCAGGACAAATGAGGAAAGTGCTCTTAATAAAATAGGAGAAAACCAGAAGATAAATATGAATGAGGTGCTGTACTGTATATTTTAGTGAAAAGTTTTACATTTTATTTCAAAGTGGACAAGTACATAATTGCATGACATTACCATAAAGATAATGATAATAAATAGAAAGATTTAGTTATCTATAAAGATTTGGTTTCTTCCAAGCAATAGGAAATTAAAATTATCAAGATCAATCACAACATCTCCCCAGACTTAACAAAAAAGCAGTTAATATCTTAAACAGATCAATATCAAGCACCGAGATTGCAGAAACAATAAAAAAGCATCCAAAAATCACCACCACCACCACCACCACAACAAAAAGCACTGGACTAGATGGCTTCACACCAGAATTCTATCAAATCTTCAAAGATGAGCGTGACCTATACTGCAGAACTTATTCCAAAATATTGAGAAGAAAGGAACCTTCCCCAACATGTTCTATGAAGCAAACATCACCCTGATTCCAAAACCAGGAAAGCACCCAACTGAAAAGGAAAACTACAGACCAATTTCGCTAAAGAATATCAATGCAAAAATACTCAGCAAAATTTTACCTAATAGATTGCAACTATACATTTAAAAAATTATACATTAGGATCAAGTAGGCTTCCTCCCAGGGTTGAAAGGCTGGTTTAACAGACACAAATTGATAACTGTAATTCATCATATCAATAGAAGCAAAAACAAAGACTATATGATCCTATCAATAGATCCAAAAAATCATGTGATAAAATTCAGCATCCTTTTCTAACAAGAACACTTAAGAATATAGCCATAGATGGAATATTTCTTAAGCTGATTGAAGCCATCTAGGACTAAACCCACAACTAATGTCATACTGAATGGGGTAAAACTGAAAGCTTTTGTACTTAGAACTGAAACCCGACAAGGATATCGACTATTGTCACTACTACTCTACATAGTTCTGGAAGTTCTAGGCAATGCATTCAGGCAAGAGAGGGATATAAAGGGCATCAAAATGGGGGCAGAGGAGGTCAAACTCTAGCTCTTTGCTGATGACAAGATCTTATACTTAGAAAACTCCAGACACTCAACCTCAAAACTCCGGGAAGTGATTAAGAAATACAGTAATGTCTCAGAGTATAAAATCAATATCCAAAAATCAATACCCTGTTATTGTATACTTCAATAACAGCCAACCTGAAAAGCTTATCAAGGACACAATTCTCTTCATGGTAGCTTTAAAGAAAATGAAATATGTAGGAATATACCGAACAAAAGAGGTGAAGGATCTTTACAAAGAGAATTATGAAACTGTAAGAAAAGAAATTGCAGAAGACACTAACAAATGGAAGAACATACCATGCTTTAGGCTGGGAAGAATCAGCATTGTTAAAATTGTCTATTCAACCCAAAATAATCTACAATTTTAATTCAATCTCCATTAAAATACCAACTTCATACTTTGAAGAATTGGAAAATAAAAAGTAATTTGTTTTGTATGGAACCAGAAAAAAAACCTGGATAGCCAAAGCTATCCTTAATAATAAAAACAAAGCTGGAGAAATCACCCTACCAGACTTCAAGCTATATTACAAGTCCACAGTAATCAAAACAGAATGGTATTTGGACAAAAATAGAGATATTGACATATGGAACAGAATAAAAAACCAAGAGATGAAACCAGTCTCTACTTGCCAGTCTCTTATTTATTTATTTTTTATTAAATCATAGCTGTGTATATTAATGCAATCATGGAGTACAATGTGCTGGTTTTATATATAATTTGAAATATTTTCATCAAACTAGTTAACATAGCCTTCTTGGCATTTTCTTAGTTATTGTGCTCAGACATTTATACTCTACACTTAGTAAATTTAACATGTACCCTTATGAAATGCACCCATTTTTGACAAATCAAACAAGAGCATACCATAGGGGAAAAGAATCCTTATTCAACAAATGGTGCTGGGAGAACTGACTAACCACATGTAAAAGACTAACTGGACCCATACCTTTCAACATTTATAAAAATTGATTCATGATGGATAAAAGACTTAAATTTAAGACCTGAATGAAAAAATGTTAGAAGAAAATGTGGGAAAATCTCTTGATGTTGGACTCAGTGGCACTTGCAACAACAACAAAATAAATAAATGGGACTTAATTAAGATAAAAAGGTTCTGCACAGCTAAGGGCACAACAAAGAAAGCAAAGATGGCCTTCAGTATGATAAGAGATATTTACATATTGTAAATCAGATAAAGGGTTGATAACGATGAACTACAGAGGGCTCAAATTAATCCACACACACACACACACAAAGAGCAAATAATCTCATCGACTACTGGGCAAGAGACATGAACAGAACCTTTTCTGAGGAAGAAAGACAAGTGGCTAAGAAATATTTTTAAAATGCTCATCATTCCTGATCATCAGAGAAACGCAAAACAAAACCACCCTGAGATATCACCTAACCCCAGTAAGAATGACCCACATCACAAAGTCTCAAAGCTGCAGATGCTGGCGTGGATGTGGAGAGAAGGGAATGCTTTTACACTGCTGGTGGGACTGCAAATTAATACAACCTTTTTGGAAAGAAGTATGGAGAATCCTCAAAGAACTCCAATTAGACCTTTTATTTCATTTTACAATCCTATTACTAGACATCTATCCAGATGGAAAAAAATTTTTTATCGTAAGATAAAAGTATCTAAAATCTATTTGTAATAGATTATTTATTACAGCTCAATTTACACTGGTCAAAATATGGAAACAGCTTAAATGCCCACCAACCCAAGAATGGATTAACAAGCAGTGGTGCATGTATACCATGGAATACTATTCTGCCTTTAAACAGATGGAGACTTTACATCTTCTGTATTAACCTGGATGGAGTTGAAACACATTCTTCTTGGTAAAATATCAGAGGAATTGAAAAGTAAGTATCCAGTGTACTCAATACTAATATGAAGCCAGTAGATGATCTAATACATAAGAGAAAAACTGAAATCAATTCAAGGTGGGGGAGCGAGGGAACGAGGGAGTGGGGAGAGGTAGAAGGAGGGACAGGTGTGCTCCCACTTAATGGACACATCTGACACACTCCTGGGTGAGGGACATTATTCTAAAAGGGACTCTACCTAACAAATGCAAACATTGTAACCTAATTCTTTGTACCTTCAAATTCACCTGAAACAATAAAAAAACTATAATAATCCACTACTTTAAAAAATAAAATAAAATCATCCAGATCCTTGCTATTGTGTGAAAAAATTAAATAAAGCACATTAATATTTTAGATCAGCTAGGTCCTCCCAAATTTTTATGCTTTCAGGTATTATGTAATTAGTTTTAGAGTATTTCTTGCTGCATTGTAAACAATGGGTGGAGGAAAACGTTCCTGTTGTATGCCTCTCTCTCTTGAGTCCTAAGAACACATTTCAGTGATTGTATTTAGGGTGAAGACATACATGAATCACAGAGGCCATCTAAAAGTTTGTCCCGAAGAATTGGTAATCCATTCTTATACTCTCTTTCATGCAATGGGTACTTAATATACTCTACCACTCACCAGAGACTTTTTTAAATGTCAATTTTATTCTTGATTTAACTTTTTGTCTTATTCTTGCATCTCAGTGTCTGGGATGTGGTACATCATTAAGAAGCTTTACAACAGTTGCAGAGAAGAGAACGGTTGATGCTGTCCCACAGGCTTCGGGCAATTCTAATTCTGATTGAGACATCTCAGCTGCACCAGCATTGAGTCATGGCCATCCTGCCCACATTTCTATTTCTGTACACATGCCTAGAAACATCCTTAGGAATATGAACTCTATTTGAAGTATTCAACAACTGCTAGAGAGTGGGTGCTGGTCAGTCACACCAGGGGCCATCCCCGTGCTAGCTAGAGAGAGTTCCTAAAGGCTCTTACAGTGCTAAATATTGTATTGTAGATGCAAAGTAGGAATTGGGCCCAAGAGGGTGTCCTGGGGGAGGTGGGTGGCTACTGTGAAACTGGGGAAGGTGGGGAGATCCTAGAAGGCACAGAGTGATCGACTATTTACCGACTGAAATGGAAATATTTCAAAATCTTAACAATCATGTTTGGCTGTGCTACAAAATACTGACTGAATACCAGCTCTGCTTAGCAACACGTATTAATAAAGTTATTGGCAAAATGTCAACAAGTTCTACAAAATGGAATCCTGCCAATTCCTTTTGACGACCACAGTGTTTAACAATCTCTGCTAACATCCCTTTTTTTTTTGAAAAATGCAGACTGGAAACTGAATGGGGAAGTTTAGTATCTGCAGAAATGTGAACGGTATAAGTCAGTATTTTACAGAAGCCTGATTTATAGGAGGAGCATGGAAATTATGTGTGAGATCTAACATTGCCTTCTCTTGGGATCTTTTCTACTTTTCATAAGAAAGACAGGTCAGGTCAGAATTTTATTCTTTTTGGCTAAAGGCCAAGGCAAGGCTTACAATGTGATCTTAACACGCTGTAAAGAAAGCAAATCAGAGCAAAGTTAGAGGGAGAGTCTGAGCATAACAGTGGGTAATAACAGTTGAGAGTTAATTTCATAAAAAGCGACAACAACCTAATGCTTTATTGTGCTGTTTGAGATTGTAGTGTCTTAACTTTTCACTAGCTGCTGTAAATATCAGAAGAGGCTACAAACTCTACCAGAGTTAGACCATAAAGAATTTCTTTTTCCTAAATTTTTAAAATCAGAACCGCATCCAAGATATTTCTTACATCATCCTAGGTGCTGGCAGCAGAATCCATAGGTATATGATATGAACGTGGTCTTAACTTAGGGATCCCATAGTTGCCGACTTACTGGTTTAGAATAGTCCTGGCTGCTTGACTTTAAGTATATAACTTGCCATAATGGCATTTTGCAGTGGGAGAAAGTTAAAATGAACCAAGTAGAATTATTTACTTCAAATTATTGTCAATTTTTTTTAAGTCCTATGAATTTGGAGGATTAAATCTTTATAAAATATTTTAAATAATATTTATTTCATATTGGAAATGAGATAACATACCAATCCCTCACAATAGAGAGCTAAAATATATAAATCACATGTGTTATGTAATATAGATAATAATAAAATATATTTTATAAAATATGTAAGCTATTTTTAGGTGATGGATTTTTTTTTCACCAATCTGCTAAAAGCAGAAAAGCAAATAACCCAAAATTCTACCAAATGGGAATAAAGTAAGTTTTATAAAATTGGGCATTCTAAATGAATCAACAACACATCTAACTAGTTTTAAGGGCATTTTAAAAACATACTGACAAAATAAGTTTCTATGCCTCCTTCCTCAAAATAGAAACAAATCATGAGCTTTTAGTTTATTTCCTGACATGGATATGTGGTCTTTTAATATAATATTACATTTCATTATTTATTCTTGAATTTTCTCAGTTGGTTAGCTAATTCCTAAACAAGTAAATTTTGACCATATTTTTCCTTTGTATCAGGAGAAAAATTGTTACTTTCTACTCAGCTTTCTGACACAGTCTTATAATATTTCAAATCATATTCCAGATATAAGTTCTTTATAATTATGAATCTTTTTAAACATAGATCCAATAAGGAATGTGGTGAATATTCAGTTCCCTGACTTACTGCCTCAGCATGTGAGGAACTTCCCTATTCCAGTCTGCAATAATGGCAGGACAATGAATTTGTAAATTATGGTAGAAAATGGGTAGTGATGTGGAAATGGAACCTCTCGAGCAATGAATTGAATTTTTTCCACTTGCACAAGGCACCATGTGGATTTGAGAGTAAGTGGGAGGAAATCTTTCTCCCCGTAGTGTTTAATTCCTGCTCTAATACACTGGGGCTAGGAATTCACTACTTGGAACCGAGGAAGGAAATTCATACTACCTATGATGCCCTGTTCTCGTTACCCATTTCATATTTAGGGAATAAGGTCTCACATAAACAAGATCTCATTTCTGATTCTATATGCCTGTGACTACTTCTCTTTCATACATTCTAGACTTATGAAGCCCACATTTCTTAGCTTAGTTTTGAAATCTGTTTTGTTTTTTCTTAATCTTTCTAAATTTGTCACTGATAGATTTTCTGAGTCACCTCCATCTTCCTTGAACTTACCTACTTATACTATTCCTCTCCATTAGAACAAACCTCATAAATTCCTAATTTTTGCTGAAACATCCTCAGAATAAAATGGACCAGGATATGGAGAGCTCATTAAATCACATCTGAGCGTACATATATAACATACAAACATACATACATACATACATATATGTTATATTGCTTGGCCAGCAAGACTCCCCCACCTGCTTACTGTTGGTGACATTTATGTCCAGTTCTTACCTCATCTGCTTTCCTATCTCAAATAAAAGCCACTCAGGAGAGGATCTATGTCATGTATTTTACACTGTAACACCTTCCTAAAAAGTGTAAGAATCCCGAAGGTGCTTCCTGAAGCCTGCTTTCCTTTAGTGGCTTTGGCATTTCTTTCTGTATAATTGAAGCCACGGTAATGAAGAGGAGGGAACGAGGACAGGAGCGTCGCCTCCTGTTTATAAATATGCAAGGTACCTTCTTCACTTTTTCGGAAAAATACGAACAATACCAGGGACATTAAAGAACAAATTAACAATTGCTCTCCCTCTAGGATGGCCGCGAGCGCTGGTCATGTTTTCTGGCCCTGTACCTGGCAGGACCGTGGTAGGAAAGCAGTTGCTGGCCATTTTGTGGGTGGACAAAGTGACAGGACTGGCCTGTGAGTAGTGAGTAGAGGTGTCACTTCCTCACTGGACATTTAATTGTTGGTAGAGTAAAACTTGTCTTTCCATTGGGCTTAGAAACTGGCAGTACCTGAGACTGTGGCTGCTCCATCGTCCTGCCTGCCATCGGGAGCAGGATCCTCCGCGAAGGCTGCGTGGAGGAGCCGTGGGAGCGGGACATGCCCTCGCTGTCCTCGGACTCTAGACGTGAGGGTCCCTGGTTGCCTGAAGCCACCTGCGCATCCCTTTACCTTCATTCTCAGGTCTCCAAGAATTAGTTTGATGCATCTCCGTCCACATCTTCGTTCTCACTCATGAAAACACTGCAAACCTAAGCACGTGAATTTAGTAGATTTTACAGTCAAAGTGGAATTATATTGTTCTCTTTGATTGGCAAGATATTACAAAAATAGAATGATATCGTATGCATTATATTTTGAGCCTACATAAAAGAATTTATGGAAACCAGTGGATAAACTTTTATATCCAATAATACTTAGAAATTCTCATTTTTATAATTCAGGTAGAACTTTCATATAAAAAGGAGGAAACTTTTCAAGGAAATGTATGTTTTTGTAATATTTATCCTCTACTTAGGAAAATTATTCTATACAAAATTATACTTAATAGATTTATTCTTTCTCACTATATTACATTCCTTTTTAATTTGAATTCTTTGTACTTTCAAATACATGAAAAATAAATAAGAAAGTGTTTATCAGGAAAACCTTTTAACACGTTTAGAATTTGCCCCTTATGAACATAATAGTTTACAATAAAACACGGCTTAACTTTTTCATGATTTTAGACTATAGTTTTACTATTTCACTTTGCTAATAATTTTAATCTATTTAAGTTTTCTGTAAATGTAGATTATTTATAAATGCTTGTTTCTGTTGTCACAATTTTAATTAAATACTTGACATACAATATCACAACATTATGGTCAAACCAAGAAAATACTATTTTAGTTTTTGGAACCAAGCAAGCTGCTAGATTTTTGGAACCAAGCAAGATTTTCTTATGGGTGGTGGCTTGAAATTCTCTGTTTCCAATGAATTTAAAATATTTTCAGGAAGATAAGACCTGTATCTGAAGTAATTTAGGAGCAGGAAATTATATAATTAAATGCTAATCAACTATTGTTCATCATCTTTAAAAATAAATTTCTCTCACTTTTTAGACAAAACTTTTGGTTACTTCTAGTCAACCTCTACCAAAAAAAAAAAAAAAATAGAAAGACGATGTATCTCTTAGGAAAAAGAAAATTAAACAAAAAAACCTTTCAAGAAGACTGATTTTCTGAGAGTATAGATGTTTATAATAGGGTTTCTTTAAATATGCAGTATCTCTGCACATATTGTCTGATAACATAGTAAAATCAGTCTTTATTAATCATTGTTCCTTTGCAATTTAGGAGATTCAAAGGTAACTGAAAACTTTAAGTTGTAAGTTTATCATTTCTTATTACCTACAGGAATAATTAAAATATGTACAGTTGCACTCATCATGTAACATTAGGTGAAGTGTTTTATGTACATATAAACAAATTACATGTGTAGAACTATATATCAGTATTAGTTATACATATACTTTATTTTTATGTTAAATAACATCAAGGTACAGTTATACACATATTATTTTTGTGTTCTGCAAACCCAATTACCAGAATATTTTTGGCTGTTCATTTTATAATACTACATGATTCTTATCCATGAGAAACACAGAAATAAAGGGGTTGTAAAGACTTTTGTTGGGAGGCACCTGTGGTTCACTGGATAGAGCACCGGCCCCATACACTGAGGGTGGTGGTTTCGAACCCGGCCCCGGCTGAACTGCAACAAAAAAACAGCACAGCCAGGCATTGTGGCGGGTGCCTGTAGTCCCAGCTACTCTGGAGGATGAGGCAAGAGAATCACCTAAGCCCAAGAGTTGGAGGTTGCAGTGAGCTGTGATGTCACAGCACTCTACCAAGGCCAACAAAGTGAGACTCTGTTTCTAAAAAAAAAAAAAGACTTTTGTTTTCTTGTATGTCCATCATTTAAAAAGTCCTTTATAGGACAAAGATTGGTTTTATAGGAATATAGCTCTTCATTCCAGCACAGCATTTTTGGATTCTCATAGAAGAATGCACAATAAGAATAGAAACCTTGTTGTCTATTTTTGAAAGCTGATTGGATTCATTCAGCATACTGTCCAATTCTGGAAGTCATGGGGGGACCTGGGGTCTAATTTTTTAATAATGAAGCTTAATTCTTAAGTTAGAATAGCATGATTTTCTCTTACCTAATGAATGGTATAAGCTTTCATTCCTATATAGAAAGAGAAAGAGAAAAGGGGGAGAGAGAGAAAACTTCAAATAGGATAATTTTGTTATTATTATTTCTTTTTTTAGAGATAGAGTCTCACTCTGTCACCGTTGGTAGAGGGCCATAGCGTCACAGCTCTCAGCAACCTCCAGCTCTTGGGTTTAGGTGATTCTCTTGTCTCAGCCTCCGGAGTAGTTGGGACTACAGGTGCCCACCACAATGCCTGGCTGTTTTTTTTGTTGTTGCAGTTTGGCTGGGTGGGGTTCAAACCCTCCACCCTTGGTATATGGGGCTGGTGTCCTACTCGCTGAGCACAGGTGCCCCCAATTTTGTTATTCTTATATTATAAATTTTTCTTGAATAAAATTACTACCAATGAAATAGCTTTAAAACTACCCAACAAACTACTAAATAACTATTCTAAAAAAGTTTTCCTCAACAATGAAGTTAAGTACTCTTCAAATGAAAGAAGCAGAACAGGAGAATAATTTCTCTAATTGTCAAAACTTTCTCTTAAAAAATTATATGTCATGACAAAATATGTCTCAGGAAAAGTTTTCCTGAATTATACTAGTGGAACAGCAAGTCCAGAGCAGGCAAGGAAGTTAAAGTAGGAGAAAAATTATGTTCCAATGAGATAAATACATCTACCTATAATATCCTTTACTCCTCTTAGGATATTTTTTATTGGACCTTTTTTTTTTTTTTTTTTTTTTTTGCATTTTTTGGCCAGGGCTGGGTTTGAACCCATCACCTCTGGTATATGGGGCCAGCACCCTACTCCTTGAGCCTTGCCCTAAGTCTTGGACTCTTCTCAAAGACAGGTGAGTTACCTTTGAATAGTGGGACAAAAATTCAACTTAGTTACAGTTTTTAATGAATAAATATACAATGTGAGATCCAAATTGTCTCTTATTTATTCAGTCATTTTATTCTTGATAAAAATTGTAACAATTTATGTGGGACAACTACTGTAGGCTAGAAAGTACCAATAGTTTTATGCTATCTTATTTAATCCTATTAAGCACATTAAATGATTTATTTTTCTCAATTTACACATAGTGAACTTGAGGTCCAGACAGGTTAAATAAACTTCCCAAGGTCATATCACTAGTAAATAGCAGAACTAGTATTGACAGCAAAGCTATCAATGGTTGGTTTGCAAATCTGTACTTACCCCACTGTGTTATACTGAAATTAACTCAACATCAAAATTAACATGCAGAAATAATAGAAAGGCCTTATTGTATTATAATATCTGACACAGTATAAGTATTATGTCACAGAGACAGCTAAAATAGTTTTAAAATATATTATTTGATCCTCCAAAGAGCCCAATATAATTTTCACCATTTTAAGATGAAAAATACTGAGACACAAAACGATCGGGTCATTTACCATAAACTCACATTTCCGAAGCTTCTGGAACCACAATTAAACCCAAGGCAGACAGAAGCTAGACCCTCCAGAATGTCTGTTAAATGAAGTTAATATTCTAGGTACAAACACATGAAAAGGAGGGCTTGAGCAATTGCTTAGTAATTTTCTTTTTTACACCATTAAGTTTGCAAATTACAAAGGTAGCTATCTCAATATTACACTGTTCTTTTTGTATGTTCAGATAGTAAAAAAAAAACGTAGTGTAACCTCTGCTAATCATATTGTTCTCTTAGAATCGATAAAATTATCAGAACTCAAATTAGAAACAATCTTTTGGTCCAGATGGTGAGGTTCAGTGTTTTTTTTTTTAACAGCAAATGTAATTCATTATTCATTTTTTATTTTTAATTATTATGGTTACATAATAGCTGTACAAAATTGTGGGAGATAGCAACTATAGTTAACAATTCCCCGTACACCTTAAAATAGCTCGATTATAGAATTTGAATGTTCCTAACATAAAGAAATGATAAATGCTTTAAGTGAGGAATATCCCAAATGACTTGACTTGATCATTACAAGCTGCATCCCTGTAAAGGATTTAAGGAAATACCCTAGACTTATAAAAGAAAAAAGAGAGATTCTGAAAATATTCTGAACACAAAAACTTTGGAGTACTAATGCTTAGATATAAAAAGAAAGCTAAAATAAATACGAAGGCCATGAACACAAAACCTCTCTAGCTTGTGTCCTAACCAGCAAAGCAAAAAGTGAAACTTAAACACTAATCTCGGTGATGCTATGAAGGTGTTGCATAGATATGGTTAACATCTCCAATCAGTTGCTGGTAAATAAGGGAAATTACCCTTTAATATATGGGTGAGCCTCATACAGTCAGATTATGGCCTTGAGAGAAAAAAACAGGTTTCCTAAAAAAACAAGTTTAGTCTCAAAACCACAGACAGCATCAAGTCCTCTGCGAGTTCCAGCCTGCTGGGCTGCCTTACATGTTTTGAACTTTCTAGCTCCCACAATTATGTGAGCAAATTCCTTAAAATAAATAAATCATTCCATCTATATATTGATAGGCTATGCAGAAAGTACCCAGCCATGCACTATGAAAAACAGAGAGGTATGTGGCTGGATATTCTTCCCGACGGTCCTTTAGTGTATGGCTGATACAAGTGTTTATTTCAAGCATTCTGAACCGTAATGACACTGTATAAAATAGGATTTGCCAAAGACACAGCCAACTTCAAACAAGCCTATCTCACCTGCCATCACCCATGAATCTTATCTAATGCTTAAATTCCAAAGATTCTATCTAAAAATGTAGCTTATGTCATTTTCAGAGCACTGACTCCATTGTGGCAAACAACACAATTGCCTTTGGTCACTGGTCAAAGGGATTTAGGTTTGTGACCCATGATTCTCCAGAAAACAAATAGTTTATATTATCAAAGACATATTTCTTTGATAAAATAATAAAATAATGTTTTAATTTTTCTGTGTTACTGAGAAAGGGTAGAAATAAAATTTTTTATGGTAATTATCCTTAAATATAATGAAAAAAATGATCAAAAAGTCATGATTTGAAACATGATGGCCATATGATGAGTTTTATTATTTAGGAATACCTTGACCATTACTTACATGAAAGCATCATCTGTTATACCAATATACTTGACATATTAAAGTGGGGTATCATATAAATACTACTATTCATTGTGATCATTCAAATTTGAATATGGGGTTTATATTTAAATGTTTTTCTCCACAAAATGCAGAATATAATATATTTATACAAGGCAAATATTTCTCTATAAAAATTGGTCTAAATTTGCTATGGTAATTTTAATGAAATTATAACAAATATTAATTTTTCATATTAACTCTTATGTTAAACAAAAATAACAATCTAGATTCTTGCTCTAAAGATGGACCATTAAATGACTTATTTCTTCAGAAGTTTCCACCAATAACTAGGGATTTGTATCACAATTAATAATAAACATGAACGAATTATTTCATGACCAAGACAATGCTAATATTTTATATGTAAAATAATACAGTAAGTAGCCAAAGGATTATTTTCTACATTTCATAATGGCTTTAATTGAAATTGCATTTCTTATTGAAAAGTAGTAACACAAGCATCATCAGTCTCATTGCAAAACAAAAAGTTCAGTAGTATAGAGTATTTCATTAACAAAGAATGATTAAATAGATTGAACATGTATCCAATGTTCTTCTAAGTAATATCTACAAAGTAAAAAAAGAATCTTAGTACATAAAGCCATAAACAGTCACTGTCCAGTGCTTGGTCCAAACCCAGTTTTTCTTCAGTTTATTTAAGATGAAGCCCCAGATTAGGGTGCCCTAACAACAAAGTCAAAGTTAATTAGTCTTAACTAACAGACAAGTAGTAAACTTCTTGAGGTCAGCTCCGCCCTCAAGAAAGTGGACATTAGGGAGAGATTTTAAAGCAGTGTCTGTTTTTATAGGCAGTGCAGGGAAAGGCTAAGCCAATAAAATGTAATGGTTCCATTCTATATTTTAATAGCAACCTCCAAAGGACAGAACACTTTCCTGTGATTTGAAGGCAAAGCCTTGTACTAGGTTAAAAATGGTTCATGAGTCAAGAAAATTACTGTCATTTTACCTTCATTCGGCGCACTGAATATATCAAGTGAATAGCAATCAAACCCACACCAATCATTGCCTTTTGGGGGGCAGGATCATTCATGCCTTGGGTCATGGAAGGACCTTGGAAGCCACTTTGAGGCTTCCTCGGTTGATAAATCATAGGAGGATTACGCTGCTCTGTGTTGGGGAGGGAGAAAGAAACGCCAACCTCAGAGTCTCGGGATGCTGTTGGGAAATGTTAGGCGTGAGCAGCTGTAATCAATTAAGGCTTCATTTTCTGCCCCATCCTCTTTGGTTGCATGCCATAACTGCATGGGGCATCAAGGTTTACGACTCTAAAATAGCCTTGTCATTTTGTGAAGCCTAACAGAGCAAAGAGGTTTTGATAAATACTTAAAACAACGTTATTTAGCCACTTCAATCAGATTAGTTTTCTGCTGTTTGTTTTTAGGATCTTAGTAGTACTCAAACATGCTGTAGGTAAACACAGACGGCACCAAATTGATGAGGAAAATAAAATCTTTAAAAACTCCAGTTTTAGGGTGGTGCCTATGGCTCAAGGAGTAGAGTGCCGGCCCCATATACCGGGGGTGGCGGGTTCAAGCCTGGTCCCAGCCAAAACTGCAAAGTAAATGAATAAACAAACAAAAAACCCTCCAGGTTTATTAGTTTACAAGGTGTTCAGTTTGGTCTCCATTCTCTAGTGCATTAATTCAGTCAATGTATTTAGCTGACTCTTAGAATGCCCACTTACTGGAACACTACGGAATATCGACTATAATTGATCACAGAGCAAATATGAGCTCCAGGTCTCAGTAGCATCAAAGTCTCCAAGCAAAACACCCTAATGATTCATTTTGTTACTGTGTTTTTTATTTACATCATCACTTAATACATGATTTTAAAAAGTGATAAAATAATGCCCCATCTGTATATTCCAGCACTCAAAGAGGTTCATCAGCTGTCACATTGAATGTTTACAGTAGGGAGGACAGACAAGACATCTATTTTAAAACAGTATTTGAGTCTATACTCAATGATTAATTTCCTATCAAGGATGCATGGGCAAACAAATTTCAATTTACTGAAAAAGGAATCATCTGGAGTTCTGGAAGCCAGTGGCTTGAAGAAAATTCCACTAATTGACAGCAGCCTGCAGAAGCAACGGAGCCTTTTCCCACCGGTGTTCGATGTAATTGCAATAGTGATGGGATTCGGACTCTCCTCCACGTGAGATGTGTCTTTCACCCAATCACCGCAAACAGCTAATGCACTGCAAGGTATATTATATCCCATCCACTTCCCAATAAAGTTAGTGGTGTCCAATCAGACCCCTATTGTTAGTAGAGAATCTGAAATTGATACAATCATCACAGTGACCCAACGTTGTCAGTCATCCTATGTCTTTACTTCCTTCTTTCTCTTCCCTGAGGATTTATACATTCCGATGGACACTGTTCCAAGTTCTACAAAGTAACTGCTGAAATCATAGGTTTTTCAGAGTATTTGCGAATGTAGTTTTTAAAAAGTGCTTCTAGTAGTTTTTCTACCTAGTACTTACCTCTGACAAATCCTATATACTTTTCTCTAAAAACTAGTTGTACCTTAATCTGTTATATTTTATCTATTCTCTTTCAAAGAACCATATGGGGCTTACAGTGTGTCATAAAATTTGTGGCTTATAAAGATCTCTTGAAGCTTAATTTTATTTCTTTTATATTTCTCCAGGTACATGTGTATAAAACTAAAAAAAATTAACATACAGTTTTTATAGGACTTTATTTGTTTACCTATTATAAATTTTTTAGGCTTTCCAAATGAGTATATTGTAAAGCTTCATAAAGGCAGAGCCTGAATCATAACGTAGTTTTGTGACCATGGCCCTATATACCCTAGATAGTTTGGCATTATTACTACACAGTGTAAGAACAAGACATTTGTGTTAAGTAAGCATCTCCTTAATTGATGCTCTATTTCTGAAGGGGTATGAGTTTATTATCCATAATTTTACATTCAATTTCTTACAGTTTAATTTCTTAAATCTCAGATGATATCAGGAAACTGGTTGGAACAAATTAATAGATTACACATTGAAGTATTCTGATCCTAAGTTAGTAATAAAAGCATTAAAATATAATATTTCTCTGATCTTCCTTTGGCTGTGAATACATTATAACTTTCACTCACTTTTTAGCTTCCCTCCAATTCACTATTCTTTATCATTTATAATCCTAAATTTTGTCAGCATATTATACGTTGGTTATACACCACTTTTCTTTCTTTCTTTCTTTCTTTCCTTCCTTCCTTCCTTCCTTCCTTCCTTCCTTCCTTCCTTCCTTCCTTCCTTCCTTCCTTCCTTCGTTCTTTCTTTCTTTCTTTCTTTCTTTCTTTCTTTCTTTCTTTCTTTCTTTCTTTCTTTCTTTCTCTTTCTTTCTCTCTCTCTCTTTCTTTTTTTTGACAGCATCTAACTCTGTCAAACTGGGGAGAGTGCTGTGGCATCATCATAGCTCTCAGCAACCTCAAACTCTTGGGCTCAAGGGACCTTTTAGCTTCAGCTTCCCAAGTAGCTGGGACTACAGGTGCTTGCAATGCTATCTGGCCAGTTTTTTTTTTTTTTTTAAATGGGGTCTGCTCCTGCTAGGAATAGTCATCTTGAACTCAAACAATTCATCTGCCCTGGCGTCACAGAGTGCTAGAATAAAGGAATGAGCCCCATGCCTGAGCACAGCAGTATTTTCTTAGACTCATTCATACCTCACCAAAATAATACACACGAATAAAGGAAACGGGATGTAATAAACTAGATACAGTTCCAGATGACATATTTAACAGAATAGATAATTTACAATGATATTAAGATTGAATGAGTATTTTGAAATATTTTGTGATGAACATTAAACATAAACATGAGAAACAAGAACGTAAGTTAGGGATGTCAAATTTATACTTTCAAACACTGGAGTACTTTTAATCTCCTGACTGGTATAAAAAAAAGCATGAATTTGCTGAACTTGTGTCTTCTTTGTGATTCGGTGTAGCCATAATTTTAAGAAGAATATCATTACTACTGTATATAACAAATAATTCATTAAAAAGATAATTCAACCAATATATAACATTCACAGAAATACAAATGCGTTTTTATTATATTCATATTTGTGTCACAAATAGAACGATACTGTCCATTTCTCAGATTCTGACATCCCCACCCTCAACTACAGTTGCTGTTTGTTACAAAAATGGGCACTCTCTATATGCTATATATATATCAATGGCATGGGGAGCAGATGCCACCCATAGGATAAATGATGTCATTGCCATCTGAGCTATTAGATGGTAAACAGTAACAAAATTAGGTCATTACTGACCAGGGCTGTGCACTTGTGACAAAATTGTTTCACCAAGAAAATTGTAACACCTGTTTAGAGAGTTGCTATTAATATTCATATATCCATCTAGAAAATCATATGTAAGCAGATGGGTGAAATTAGAAACCTGTCAAAGCACAATTTCTTAATTGCTTTAAATAAAACATTCCTACAGTTGGTGGAGAAGCAATTAGACGCATTCTATATTCATTACCATTTTCCAGTGTCACAGTTTTTATAATTAGAAAAACTAATAAGCAGGGTATTTATTACAACATTGCAACTGGTGCAAAATTCAACTTCTAAATCTTTCATGGTAATTGTAGAGAATCCAGGAGCACGCAATACTATATACTTTTGCAAATGATGCCTTCTAATTTGCCATGGTTTTTGTGTATGGAGAGACAAAAAAAATAATGGAAATGTAAATTAGATAGTATATTAATTGGACCTAGAGTTTGAACCCTATATATATTGAGAAATTTGTATTTTTTAATTAGAATATTCTATATTATATGCATAGCTTCTATATTATGTAATCTTTGCTTATGGCAATACAATATAACCATAAAAAATGTGTCCAGTAGTATGAGTCTTACTTCTTGTAAACTTTTCTTCCAGTAATTTTGAAGTTAGCCATCTCTTAGTTATCAGACGTTAATCTTTTAAAATAGGCAATAGAATCAGTCTTCCTATTTGCATTACTATCTCTTTCTCTGTTTTTTGTCTGTGTGTCTATGCACGTGTACAGCGAAGTACCAATGTTAAATAAAATAAAAGAAAGAATGAAAACCATAAATGCTAATTATGGCAAAAGCAGACCATGGATCTGATAAGAAATGTTATAAGCTTCCTTAAAAATTATTTTAAACGTTAAATTAACACAATTGTGACAGATTTAATTTAGAAAAGCATGAATACATTACTTTAAAATATTAGAAAACATGAGTGAATGTAATACATTTGAAATTGTTAAACAATATTATACAGAAAAACTGAGTTTCTCTGAGATAGAAATTCTTTAAATCTGTAAAAATTGATAGTAGATAACTTCGATAGTCCATGAAAATATGAAAACAGTTGAAAACCATATACAAAAAAGAAATCACTTGAAGTAAATCCTTACTTCTAACTCATGTCTTGTTCACAGATGGTTATCAATGTATGAGTAACAAAGTACTCAGACATTATTTGTTAAATTATTACTATATCTCAGAGCATAAATAAATACCCATAGAAATAGTTATCAATGAAGTGAATGTCCTTGTATTAAAATATGAAATGAAAAAAAATGAAAGATATGCTTTATTTATAAACACAGGTGCAAAAACTAAAATATGTAATCAACAAACCAAGGAAATTCAGGAATTCAAAGCTAGTTTGATTCTGGAAAACATATCCCTAGAATATGATATTGTAATTTGTCAAAGAGAACAGAAAAGCAAAATCACTTAAAATTACTGAAAGGCACTAATAAGTGTCATATCATGCCTAAATTAAAACAAAGAAAAAAACAAATGAAACAAAATCTTCACATACTATGCACGTGTATATGTGTCGTTCTAAATCGGCAAAGGCACTTTAATTTTGATTAACTTAAGTTAGTTATTGAATAAAAACAAGTCTAGGAAATTACCTATCATTCTTATTACTTAATAGAAGAGAAAGTCAATGTCATAATTTAAAACAAAAGGTATAAACAAGGAAAAGAATTGAAAAAGAAGAAATGTAGGACAACATAACACCTAACTGTATGTCCCTTTCCCTGGAGCCAATATCTGTAAGGGTATCTGTCTGTACAGCAAGTAAAATGCAAAATAATATGCTAACTTGTAAAATTGAGATGACCAAGGCTCACTCATTTGGCCTCTGTATTCTCCCATCTAGTGTTCTGAATTATGATTAAGATACTGTTAAATCGATCTTAAGTGCTTGCCTATATGATACATTATTCATCTGAGTTTGTGAAAATGATGTTGACCAGGCTGTTGCTTTGAGAAGCATTTCAAGGCCAAAGCATCCAAAAATTTTCACAAATTAAATTTTCTATAATCACACGCCCAAATAAATAATATGATTGTACAGTCATAAACCACTTAGCAATAAGGATAAGTTCTGTGATTTCATCATTTTGTAAACATCATAGAGCATTTGTACAGAAACCTAAATGGTACAGCCCGCTACATGCCCAGGCTACATCGCACAACCTATCGGTCCCAGACAGACAATGAACTTGTCAAGCGTGTACCTGCGCTGAATATTGTAAGCAATTGTAACACAGTGATATTTGTGTCTGTAAACATAAAAACAAAGAAAATGGACAGTAAAAATAGGACAAAAACGATAAAGAAAATGATAGAGCTGTGTAGGGCACTTGCCAGGAAGGAAGCTTGCAAGACTGGACGTTCTTCTAGGTGAGTTAGTGAGTGGTGAGTGAAGTTTATAAGGACCACGGTGATGTACTGTACACTGAGGGCACACTACAGTTAAAAATATGTAGTTTTCTTTCTTAAATAATAAATTAATTTTAGCTTACTGTAACTCTTTTACTTTATAATCTTTTAATTTTTTTTATCTTTTAACTCTTTTGCAATAACAATTAGCTTAAAAAACACATTGTAAAGCTGTCCCAAACAATTTATTTATTTATTTTGCAGTTTTTGGCTGCAGCCAGGTTTGAACCCACCACCTCTGGTATGTAGGGCTGGTGATCTACTCCTTTGAGCCACAGGTGGCACCAAAAAATATATATATTTTTATATCCTTGTTCTACAAGCTTCTTTCAATTAACAATTTTTACAATTTTACTTTTTAAATTCGTTTGTTAAAATTTAAGACATAAGCAGACATTAGCCTAAGCCTACACACAGTCAGGATTATGATCACCTCCGTCTTCTACCCCCACATTTTGTTCCACTGGATGGTCTTTGGGACAAGAACAAGGATGGAACTGTTAATTCCTGTGATAACAGTGACTCTTCTGGAAGCTCCCGAACCCTACTTGAGGTTGTTTCCTAGTGAACTACTTTTTGCTTAATAAAAAGTAGTAGACTCTAAAATAACTATAAAATGAATAGTACGGTAAATATGTAAACCCATACTTTCTATACCCAATCATATGTACTTTACTTTTATACCACTGGTAGCACCAGTATCACCACAAATATATAAATAATGCATAGAGTCACAGTATTATGGTAGCTGCATCTCTAGACAACAGGTATATTTTTGGTTCCATTATAATCCTTTAGAACCAGCATGATAAATATATATGTGGGCCATCGTTGACTAAAGCATCATTACATAGCACTTCACTGTATATAGAGAATCTCAGAAAACCAACAAAAAGACTTGAGGAATTTACAAAAATGTCTGAATGTTAGATCAATAAAATTTGCTAGAGTTTCCTAGGGTACCTATAATTGAAATTGTGTGAGAAAAATATTATACATTAAAAGCAACAAAATGTACAAAATACCACAAATTTTTTCTAATGGAACTAGATGGAACCTATATGTTAAAAAGAGGAAAATTACAATATTCATCATAAATATATATTACGTTAAGTGGGGAAATATCTTGAAGTGGTAGTACAGCTATTCTGGAAAGTGTGAACAGAGTGAATGTGACTTCACCTTCAGAAAGGGCTTAGTCAGTGCACAGACTGAAAAAGGAGAGTATCTCTCAATCATCAGTTATGAAGAAAAGAGTGTCCTGAAATAATACTGGAGAAGTAGGTGGTGACTCTAATAAAAACTTTGTATTTTGTTCCATAAATACTAGGATTTATTAGATTATTTTTAATATATTTTCCATAAATACTAGGTCTCATAGATTATTTTTTAGGAGGTGGTGTCCTCCTCAGTCTCCCAACCTGGAATGCAGTGGCATGATCATAGCTGAAGGCAGCCTCCAACTCCTGGGCTCAAGGCATCCTCCTGCCTCAGCCTCTGGTGCAGCTGGGACTACAGGTGTGTGCTGTAGCACCCAGGCTCACTGAAGATTTTATAGCAGGGGTGACATGATTTTTTTTTTTTAATGTTACTCTGATGATTAAGAATTCATTAAGAGACACACATAAGGAGGCAGTGACCAACTAGGATTTACTTTCAATTGTTAAGAAAAAAAGTGATAAAAGTTCGATGTGGGGAGGCTGACTTTGGAAATTGAGATTTAAAAAAAAAGTATTTTAAAAATATTTAGGCAATGGAATCTATAGGAATTGGCAGTTATTTGATGAGAATGACTTTCTTTTATTCTGGCTTAAATATTTAAGAGCGTCTCCACTGTGGAGATAAAATAAAGAACTTTGTGGGACATTTTTTCAGGAGAGAAAAAATTCAATTCAGTTTTGAGTATATTGGGCTTGGGATATTTGTAAAATATTAAATTGGAGAGTTGAATAAGCAATCAGATACATTTATTGGGGTAATTTACCCTGAAGTATAAATTTCAGAATGCCTAAGAATGATAATATTTGAATTTGTGAAGTGGCTTTGTTTACCCAGGGGTATAATACAACTGATCAGAGCCCCAATTATCAACTTGTGAGCACTCCAATATGAAGGAGAAAAAATAAGATTAAAAACTGCCCTGAAATGGAAAACCAGTGAGGTCAGAAGTCATACACAGTCTCACAGAAGCTAAAGGTTAAGAATGTCTTGGAAAGCAGAGAGGGACTAGTGCTGAAGAATATTGCCAAATTATCTATTGAGATGAAGAAATAAACCAGTCCATTACATATTGTAGCCTTGAGGTCATTGCTAGGGTTATTAAGAAAATAGTGGAATTTTTAGTTGTAATGAAACATGAGGGATAGAAACCAAATGTAAGTGCTTTCAGGAGTAAGTAGATAGTAAGAAAATTAGTAGACAGTTCAAGAAAATTGACGGGGGAGAATAATTTCTAAGTAGTAGAATATAAAAGGGGTAGTGAGCCAAAGATTTTAAAGAGAGTAGAGATGATGGAGAACTTTTGGTTCCAGTAGAAACAGTGGCACATGGACTTCCAGAGCAGAGAAGCCTAAAATACAGTAAGAACAGTGAGAATACAGTAGGAAAGAGGGCTTTTAATATAGTAAAACACATCATACAATTACAATTAAAATTGTGTAGCATAGACCCAAGATGTTAATATTTTATGAAATATATTCTCTTCCATAAAATCACTGAGAATATGTTGGAAGAAAACAATAAATGCCAACAGGAAAGCCCAGGGTCATACTTTCCAGAAAGATTGATTTAGCACCTGCTCTGGGCATTAGGCAGCGTCCTGAGAACCAAGCTGAAGATGTCCTCATGTGGCTTGAATTTTAGTGGAGGGAGCAGCCTATCTAAATAAGATCCATAAGTAAAGGTTGACCATGTGTTATGTTATGCACAGACACAAAGTAGGGACAAAAAGATGAGGAGTGTTAAATAAATGACCAGAGAAAATCTTTAAAAAGGTGAAACTTGAGAAATAAGCAAAGATTTCAAGAAAATGAACCATGAGGCTACGTGAGAAGGGAAGGAAAAAAAAAAAAACCACAAACTCACTCTGTGAGCATGATGTGTCCAGAGTATTTGAAAAAATAAGGAAACCAGGGTAGCTTGAATAGAGTGAGCAAGAGGAAAAATGTTCCAGAGGAGGTCAGAGGAAATGAGAGGGAGCGGGTGAGGTAAATGGAAAATTGGTGCACTATGAAAATCTGTGTATTTACTCTGAAAGAATAAAGTCATTGCAAGGGTCTGAACAAAGGCGTACTAAGATCTACAACAGAGGCCTTCAGAAGAATTGAGGAGACTAATTGGGGGCTCTTTTAATAATCCAGACAAGAGATGCTGGCAGCTGGGACAAAGGTGTTAGCAGGGGAAGGAAATCTGTCAGATTCTGGGTCTATCTAGACATTTCAAGGTAGCACTTGCAGGATTTGCTGGAAGATTTCATGAGAGCAGAGACTAAGCCAACAGCCTACAGAGGCAGACACTCTGCATTTGCAATTCTCAGTCAGTCACTTGTATGGCCAGGACAAGTTATTTCTCTCTTAATTCTTCTGTTTCTTCATCTGTAAAGTATGAGCATAATCACACTTGTTTCATCGAGTTGTTAATAAGGTTTAAATCAGTTAATACTTTCAACTAGTTTGATCAAGGAAGACACTTAAATGAGTGTTTGGGGGGATGGCGGGAAGGTAAATTCTGAGTTAAGTTTGAATTACTATTAGATGTGTATCTGTAAAGATGTCATGAGGCCAGAAATTCCCAGGTATCCAGATTTGGGATACAAGGAGAAAATTTAATCTTGACTCAATCTTTGAGGTATTCGTGTCTAAAACTAGATTTAGGAAAAGAAAAAGCATTAGCACCATTAGTAGCATCAGATACATAAATGTAGCCCTGAAGATACATAAATGTTTGGAGGAAAATGAGGAGGAAATGGCAGGAGAGCTCATAAAGGCGCAAAAGAACAACTGGGAGTGCCCAGCCCACCAGGTGATCCAGCACTGCTCAAGGATCGAGTAAATTCAGGACAAATCCCTGGCTGTTAGATTTAGAAATGCTTTGATCACTGACCATCTAGATAGAAGTTGCTAAAATATCATGGTGAGGACAAAAACTATGGCTGGATTAAGATTCAGGGATAATAGGAGTAGAGCAATGGAAAATACTGAACGTCAACCTTTATAAAAAATGTTAACTCTGAAGGGAAGGCAAGAATACTCAGTAACCAGAGAAAAAAGTAGGGTCGTGAGATGGTGATTTTATTGTTGTTGTTTTAGGATGGTATATAAATAACAGTAAATTTGTAGATTTGTTTGAAATTTTTTAACCAAAAGGGGAAAATGGTGCAAAAAAAGACAGAGAGAAAGAGGCAGATTAATGAAGAAATACATTTGAGAAGCAAGAGGGCTTAAGATTGAATGCCAGCTTTGGCTTTTTTTAGGCTCATAGATAATTTATCTTTGGTCAATAAGAAGGTCCATATGCAGGAGAATGGACAGACAGCAAGGAAAGCATGTAAAAATTGACTTACTATTGATTCCGTTTTCTAAGTGAATTGAACTGCAAGGTAAAGAACTGAGTGTGACAGCCCAGGAGAAGGTATAGGGGTTTTGAAGAAGGAGAAGCAAGTAAAAACAATCCTAACCAATTAAGAGGAGTGACCCAGAATTCTGTAGGTGATTTCAGAAGGAAGCATTGTGAGTAAAGTTTTCTGATGACACGATTTGGGCTAGATACCTTTAAGGAGAGAGGGAGATGATCTGAAAGCAGTATTAAGAATCAAGGATATCCGCACCACATGAGATATTTTGGAAGAAAATATACAACACTTGGTAGAGCTTTAAGAGAAGCACTGTCCTCAGGGGATAGCTTTGAGCAGAACAGTGAAATAACTTTTATAGAAGAAACTGAATAGTTTGGATTAAAAGTCTGGACCTTGGGGTTTTCCAGTATAAGATCATAACGTCCACAAAGTGAAAGAATTTGGTCTATTTTGTCCTCATTTGAATACCCTTGACATCCATGAATGGCTTGATAAACTGTGGTATATCTGTCTATATCCTCATCCGTATCCTTATCTATATCTATATACACACACACCATGGAAAACTATTCAGCCATAAAAAGGTGGAGAGTTGGCTCAGTGCCTGTGGCTCAAGCAGCTAAGGCGCCAGCCACATATACCTAAAGGTGGCAGATTCGAATCCCCAGCCCAGGCCCACCAAACAACAATGACGGCTGCAACCAAAAAAATGGCCAGGCGTTGTGGCGGGCACCTGTGGTCCCAGCTACTTGGGAGGCTGAGACAGGAGACTCGCTTGAGCCCAGGAGTTGGAGGTTGCTGTGAGCTGTGATGCCAGGGCACTCTACCCAGGGTGACAGCTTGAGGCTCTGTCTCAAAAAAAAAAAAAAAAAAAAAGATGGAGAGTTTACGGCTTTCCTTCTTTCATATTACACTGGATGGAATTTAAGCACATTCTTCCTAGTAAAGTATCACAAGAATGGAAAGCAAGTATTGAGTACAAGTATCCAATGTACTCAATACTAATATGAAACCAATAGAAATACAACTATGCACCCACACGAGAGAAAAACCCAGGTATGTTCCAGCTGCAGACAGTGGAAGGAGAGAAAGGGAAGAGGTGGGTTGTGAGCGCTCACCTATGTGCACCATGTGAGGGTACACAGCACACCCCTGGAGGGGCTCAATTACAA
>CAUYQV010024721.1:0-37488 GCA_963574575.1 Galagoides demidoff | reverse complement strand
TCTAAAACAAGCATGTCATGGAGTCAGATGAGGAATTTTGGACTAAATATATCCCCAAAGTTCTTACAGAATGCGGAGAGCAGGGAATAATTAAAATCTGAGTATGTCATAAGGAAGAATAAGTACATCTCTGAAGGAAATTTATGTTCATAAGAATATTTAATTTATTTCTAAGGCTTACATATTTAAATGTAGCAAAACCTTCTTGAAAAAAACATCTTTGGAGAGAACCCTTACGAAATTTTAAACTGCTGAGATTGACAGAGTGAACACTTACAGTAGAAAGTGAAGAGTGCAAAGCAGGGAATATTGTTTGGAATAGAAGGTAACTCTGAATTTACTACATCAGATTTATTTATTTTTAAAAAGAATACATGGAATAAACATACATCCTTTCGTCACATAAAATTTACCCAAAAAAGGGCCAGAGCAGTGGCCTACGCCTATAATCCTAGCATTGTGGAAAGCTGAGAAAGATGGATTGCTTGAGCTCAGTAGTTCAAGACCAGCCTGAGCAAGAGCGAGAACCTGTCTTTACTAAAAATAGAAAAATTAGCTGGGTATTGTGGTGCACAACTACTAAGGTAGTCCCAGCTACTCTGGAGGCTGAGATAGGAGGGTTACTCAAGGCCCAAGAGTCTGAGGTTGCTGTGAACTAAGATGATGCCACAGCACTCTACCCAGAGTGACAGAGTGAGACTCTATCTCAAAAAACAAATAAACAAACAAATAAAAAAATTATCAAAAAATATTCTAAGCACTAGATTTCTGCTACTGAGAATACAATGGTGAAGTAAATAATCATGAAGCATGCACACATATGTATATGTGTGTTACAAGGATTATAAATTTCTATTACATTGGGTAGAAATAACAAGTTGAGAAAGTATCATAAAATCATTACAAAATAATTAACATAATAGAGGCACTCCCATAAGTGAAGGCATGCAGGCATCCACTGAAATTAATTTTCCATTAAAATAGTACAAGTAACATAATCAAGTGAAACATTTTGAACATGTGCGAAATCATAAAATGCTACAGCTCCTCTAGCTCTTGAGTTCTTGAAAGATTCTGGGATTAACTATAATTTTATATCAGATATAAAGCGATAGAGATTAAAGGGAAAAAATTACCAGAGAGATTTACAAATCTATGTAGAATTATAAAAATTATAAAATTAAAAAAAATTACCAGAGAGATTTATAAATCTATATAAATTATAAAAATTAAAAAATGATAAAAACAAAGTGATACATAAATAAAAATGAAATATGAATAAGGATATTAAAAAACAACTAAATAAAACTCTTAGACATGAAAAATATAGTAAATAAAATTAAAACTTTATGAATAGTGAACAGATTAGAAATAATTGTAATGGTAAATTGAAATTTAAACATTCAGGAGCTCTATTACACAGAATGATAACTACAGTTAGTAATCATAGACTGTGCACTTGAAAATTGCTAAGAGTGTCAATTTAAAATATTCTCACAATAAAAGAAAGTAAGTCTATAAACTAATGGTATGGTAATTAGCTTGGGAAAAATGTGCAGATCATTCTTAATAAAAGTTTATTAAGAATGAATGAATTGGAGACCTGAAGGTAGACAGAAAGTCCTGGAAATAACTTAAACTGAAAGATGAGAGTCTATGGAGAGTGAATGAGAAAAACAAAGGTTATTTGAAGGGGTATAATCATGGTGGAGGGAACAGATTTAAGAGCACTGATGACTTTTTCAGGGAATTCTGTAAAGAAAAAGACCGGTGTATTGAAATTACAAAGTATAGTAAGAGAGAAATCAAAAACACTCACATTGGATAAACACATTTCAGAAAACTAAAGGTGTTTGCTGAAAAGGAAGACAATTACCTTGAAAAATAAAGATGTTTCCTCTGCACAAGGAATATGCACAAGTCCCCCATGTTTCTGTGACATCCATTGCAGTATCCATGTCACTCAGTGCATGTGACGTTTGTGTAACTGGGCAGATGGAGGATTGAGGAAGAGAAATGTTGGCTTTAATCTAGATTATATTCAGTGTAGGCACTTTTGGATCTCCAGTCTCCTAGGTTAACTCCTGGAATTCTCATACTGTGCTGCTCACCCCTTGTACAGTCCTCGTCTATTGTACCAGGGGTTGTCCTTGTGGCCAATAACATGGGGCTGAAGTGGCATTAAGCCACTTGACACATCGGTTCATAAAGACTGTACCCGTGGTCCTGGAGCCTTCCTCACTACCCACACTCTTTCCTTCTCTTGGATTTCTCAGTCTGGGGGAAGCTGGTTGCCATGTCACGAGCAACCTTAGAGAGAGGATTATGAGGCAAAACCCCAAAGCCTGAGGTCAAGAGCCAGTGAGGGTTGAGGTCTGTCAGCCGTCATATACGTGAACTTAGACAGGGATTATCCAGCAGCCGTCAGCTTTCAGGCGACTGCAAGATTAGCCAAGTTTGTAAGAGAGCCTAGTCGGAACCAGTCAGTTAAACCACTTCCAGATTCCTGACCCGCAGAAACCATGGAGAGAAACGCTTGTTGCATTAATTTACCTGCTAAGTTTTCGGTTAATTTGTTACACAGTAAAAAAGACAACTAGTACAGGTACTATGCCTCTTTCTCATACAGTCTTTACAGAATGTATTTGGCCCAAAAAACAAACTGAAATACATCATTGCTGATTAAGTTGAGAACACTAAACCTTAGGGACCAGACAGTTCGATCCTCTCATTTTGTAGAAAGTGATCTGAGATTCAGACAAATTAAATAAGTTCCCCAAAGCCACATGGTCGGAAATTGGCAGAATCAGAATTTTACTTCTATCTTCAAATTCATTATAATTTCACTATTCCATGAAACGATTATGAAACTAACTTCATAAATAAATGTCCCTGTGAGAAATTTATCAGATAGAAAAGTACCCTATGTTACATAACCGATTAGGTTTTATTTGTCTTAAGACAGTTTCTATAGCGTTTAACCCTTATTCAGGGACATATTTATAACAGAATATCAACATTTTCTTATACAAGTATTATAGGCTCTTTAAAATCAAGAGACATATCTTTGTAATTGGAAAAACTGCATAGTGTCACATAGCACCTGAAATTAAAAATAATTTTATTTCCTTGCCTTGTGTGTCCACTAATTTTTTTTCCATGTACAATAGGCTTATAATTCACAGCAAGGAGAATACAATTATGTTTTAATAGGATCCAGTCAGCTCTAGAAGGCTTTTATGTGCTTCCTGGCAATATTAAAGAAATCATAAAGGCTTTATGGTTGTTACTGTTCTTGTACCGCTCACTGTTCTTTATCGTGCTTGAATCCCACCTGCATTTATCCAATGTTGGAGTAAAGCTTCTCCCTTAAGCATGTTCCGGCCAAATAATCTGTTACTGCGGAGAATGATTCCACGTTTCCCAGCCGTGCTAGCGCTTCCTCTACAATATTATTTCTGCTTTATAACTTTCTTTTTTTCTGAGCCTCAGTTTCCTTTTTAAATTTAATTTTCATAAATCCTAACTGTATATATTTATGTGATACCATGTGATGATTTGACATACAATGTGGAATGCTTAAATCAAACCGATTAACATTGCCATTGATTCCCTTGTTTTTTGTGGGAAGACATTTCCAATACACTCTTAGATGTTTTGAAATGTGCCCTTGCATTGTGTACATTAGGTGAGATCCCACCAAATACCCGTTACAACTTCTTGAATAATATTCCTTCAGATGTGATCTGATGAAAGTTTCAAGTGTCTTCCAAGTGCTTATGATTATGGTAAAAAGAAGAACAACGAGAGAAAGGACAGTGAGTGGGAACCTCCTGCTTGCATTTTTCACTGATGAAACCAGAATCCATTTAACAGTTTACTTGGAAATACATTATTTTATGTCAAAAAGGAATATTTTGGCAGTTTTGTTACTAGTTGTGATCGTATCTTTAATATGGCAATGACAGCTCTCATTCCGAAGTGATTATTTACTAGTTTTTCGGTAATTTGGTTAAAAGCACCAGAGTAGCATTTTAACCTATTTTTGTAAAATGAAAAGCAGATACAAAAATCCAAAACAAACAAACGCGTAATTTAATAAATAAATACAAGGACACCCTTGGAAGATAGGTCTTGCTGGACACCTCAGAAGCTCCTCCAGGTCTTTTTCGTTCAAGTCACAAATTCCTCCATCCAGACGAAATAATGACTATTTTGGCTTTTTCAATAATTACTTTCCTGTTTTGTTATGCTTTCATCACCAATGCGTCCTTAAGTACTTCAGTTTAGTTGTGTTCATTTTTTAAAAGTGTGATGTGTCTTTTAGGGCTCCCCTGAGCTGCAGGTTTCCCTGCCAACCATTTATTGTATCCTGCAAGTTGTCTGTTAAGGAACCCAAGTCATGTGATCCCAAGGCCCTCTCCCGTGTTCCCGTTCACATGTTGCTCTGAACTCGGTATTTTCTGTAAATTGGCAGCTGGATGCAGTGGATTAATAAAACTCAAGTTATATCGCTCGGCAAGTCCCTGGTGCTGCAGTAGGAGGCACAACGCTTAAATCAAACCGATTAACATTGCCATCAATTCACTTATTTTTTGTGGGAAGACATTTACAATACACTCTTAGATGTTTTGAAATGTACCCTTGCATTGTGTACATTAGGTGAGATCTCACCAAATACCTGTTATAACTTCTTGAATCATATTCCTTGGTTCTTGGTTTTCACTCTTCGTAATGTTCACTGGCTCGAGGTTGCTGGTAATATTCTGATTGTATTTTTTATTTTATTTATTTATTCATTCATTTATTTATTTTTGAGACAGAGTCTCACTTTGTCACCCTGGGTAGAGTGCCATGGCGTCATAGCTCACAATAACCTCAGACTGTTGGAATCAAGTGATCCTCTCGCCTCAGCCTCCTGAGTAGCTGGGAGTACAGGCACTGGCCACAATGGCTGGCTATTTTTAGAGTCAGAGTCGTGCTCTTGCTCAGGCTGGTCTAGAACTCCTGAGCTCAAGTAACTACCACCCACCTCAGCCTCCCAGAGTGCTGGGGCTACAGCGTGAGATACTGCACCTGGCCTTATTGTATGTTTTTAAATATATGTATACAGCTGAAATAATTTTTAAAAAGAGACTTACTAGCATCTATTATTTGACTATCCTACTGTTTGGGTAGGGAAAATAGGATAGATACTAGATCCTTTCCATTTATCTAATGTTTTAAGAAAATTAACTGGATCCCAGTCATCCTGAGAGGTTGACTAAACAGTTTGTTTAAATGACTATGAGTTCATGGATTTCAATATATTTGCTGAGCATCATCCATTGAAAATCTCATCCTTAGTGAAGCTCAAACTGTCCCACTTTTGCCCAACAGATAGCTTTTTCAAATTAGTTCCTAAAACATTTTTACATGACACTGGGGACCTTTGATAACTTTCTCGGTGTCTGGTGTGCTAAGCTGCTCTGGACTCACTTTGTGCATTTTACGTCCCTGACCTGAAATGGTTCCTTTAATAGGGAATTATACTTTAGGACAACAGTCTGATGCTAGGGATGCTCAAGGATGGTCATTTTCTCTAGGCTTTGTCACTGGACAGAGCTAGGACGCATGCGGGAGTTTTATTTATTTATTTCCTTTTATTGTTTGGGATTCATTGAGGGAACAAAGACTTAGTTACACGGACTGGCCTTGGTTAAGTAAAGTCCCTCTTGTAATTTAATTAGTCACTCTCATGTTACAGCCGCATCACCTCACTTACTGACTATCTTTGTTCTCGAGCCACAGGCAAGAAGAGAAATGGGGAAGAAGTTATTTGTCTCAACAACAAAGCCTTATCTTTATGAGATATAAATGATGTACTTTCTTTTGGAAAAAAAAAAGAGAGAGAGAATGAATTGCTAGAGATTCTTAACCAAAGAAAAGGAAAATGGGAGTAGGAGTCAGAGTAGAGGTCTAGAGTAGGGCTCAGCAAACTATAGCTCGTGGGCCAAATCTGGCTCCTTACTTGATCTTGTAAATAAAGTTTTATTGAGACACAATTACACATATCTGTTCATATATTTTCTAAGGATATTTTCATGGCTCACTGGCAGGGTTGAGTAGTTGCAACAGAATCCACATGGTTTACGAAGACTAAACTACTTACTCTCTGGCCCTTTACTGAAAAATCTAAAGGTGTTTTTCTTAGCTAGGGACATAAGAGAACTCACAAATGGTCAGGACAGAAAACAGACTATATGACATAGTCGGAGGTAGGTTTGCGTGTGTGTGGAGATGGGAGTGAAGGCTTTCTTCTAATTGCATCTGTTTTCATAGTAAAGTAAAACTGAAGGCATAGCCATAGTGTGAAAATGGGAGGGAAAAATTCTTGGAAGTGAGAAAAGAGATGAATGTACAGTTTGATCATACAGAAGAGTGAATGAGCCACTTAAAGTGAGTGGTCATGAACTTGAAATAATGGCAGTCAGGATGGTTGTATACACTCCTCTAACCACACTCAGCTGCCTGGGTGCCACTTGTGTTTGGGCTTCCATGAGAAGCATGTGACAAGAGAGAATTGTTGGGGCAAATGTCTAGTAGGGAAAAAGAGAAGAGTATCAGAAGATGTGGTGGTCTGACCCCATGAAGGAGGGAAGTAAGGAAGGAGGGTTTTGTACAAAGAATCTCAGGTGGCAGCAAAGCTCTAAAGAAAGTTTGGATCAGAAGGAAACTTATTCATCAGAGTTATGTGTTAGTATTGCTGCAACTCCTAGTCACTGGCTGACAGCAGCTTATGTAAAGCATATTCTCATTATAAACACACTGATAGATGTACAGTGCAATGGGCACCGTCAGTCAGTCACCTCCCTGAATAGGAAGTTTGATTAGTGGAGAATAGGCTGAAAATATGATTCAGCCGAGGGTTGGCTCTTATCAAAGGAATAATCAGAAGGAGAAGAATATAAAGGTTTTGAGAACTGCAAGGAAATTATTACAGGGAAGAAATATAAAATAGGAAGGAAGCAAAGAATATGGTTGTGAAAGGAACAGTTTAAGTTATTTGGGGGTCCCAGGAGTGAAATAGATTGTAATTCCAGCTGAGGTCAAGGAAATAGTAGACAGGTACTGAGCTCTGCAAGATAGTAATTAAAAGCCCCTTCTCTCAAGTGGCTTACTGTACTTTCATGCAAAATTTTTACACTGTTGGTTGATGAATGACCTCTGAAATTCTTTTGATGGACGAACTAGATCTTACAGTTTTGTATCTTCTAGGATGTTGATCATGCATTATATGCTTTAATAAATGCAAGGGCTTTATCATTGGCTATTAAAGTCAATGACAGAAGTATCTCCAGGAACTGGAAGGAGAAGGCTTTACATGTGTCTTTTATTTTAATTCATTTCTTTAACAAAAAGTGAGAACAAAAATGCAAATGACTTCCTCCACATTAAGCAGGAGAAAGTTAAGCATTTTGAAAAACAATCTACATTGAATCCCAAGAATTATTTCTCAGGGTCACGTTCAGAGCAGTCACACAATAATCACATTTGCAAAACGAGTATTTTAGGTGAATCATTGTGAAGAATTCTAGGGCAAGGTACGTTCATTCTGCTCTGTTGTGCAACTACAGGGCATTTTAAAGAAACCATTCCATTAGAGATAAAAAGCAAACTTTGTCTTGAAAACATTACCTTGCATTTAACTTTGGAATTTGCAACCCTCTGACAGGAGTTCTTTGTTTGCCTAGTTTGACAGTAGGCGGTTGCTGTATACATATCTAGACTTAACATTTGTTATCAACCTAATTTGACAGCTTAAATCTAGCATAATGACATGGAAATATAAACAAAGTTAAATGCACTATCATTCCAATAGTTCTTTCCCCCTCGAATCCTCCCCTTAAAACTAGCTGTCCACAAGAAATGTAGAATCTGAGAAAAGTTTTCTTTTTAATTTACGACTAGTATAAAGTTATTTTATATATCTAGCAGTCCAATTGGACACACTATTTAGGTTACCCCAAGCTTAAACCAACTTAGCTATGGGTTTTGACCTGTAGTGACCTTGTTGGCTTTGCAAGGGATTGTTTCAGTAAACAGACAAAATGTTTCCCAAAGAGAATTTTTTAAAATTAAAAATAATCATTAAGAGCTACAGATTACTTCTGTGCCTAAGAAATGAAAAGTAAAAAAGAAAATAGTAATACTTCACACCACACAGGGATATGGCATTCTATGTTAAATTGACGTATTGGTGACTTTTTATTGTATGTACTTTGTGTTTGTAAACCATTAAGCTAAATACTCACAAACCTCCAACTATAGGTTTCTTGAAAACATCTGTTGTATTGAATCTAAAGTTTCTTATTGACAGTCCGGAGCTTTAGGCAATTTTGTTTGTTTTATCTGTTATAAAGTGTTACTTTAGCATAAATGTTTGGATCCAAAAGTTAAAAGATGGAAGAAATAAAAGAATTACATTTGGCAGCTTTTGTATAATTGAGTAAAAATTAAAAGTATGGCTAAAATACAACTTTGTCATCTGAAGACATAAATTAAAAGGATGGGAAAACTCAGTGGTAGAAAATATCTAGATTGAGCAATGAAATGGAGTTTCAGGAAGAAATTACTGTGAACTGAGATTTCATTACATTGTTTTATTTTTAGTAGCACCCTCCTGGTGCATCTAAAAAATGGGTTGATTGCTCACTTTAGAAATCATCTATCATCTAAATCACACAATAGATCTGTTATCATCTTAGTGTGGACTTTCCTAGAGATGAGATTCAATAACAAACTTCTCATTTTGCATATAAAGAAAATTTAGATTCAATAATTCAAGAGGTAAAAGGAAACATATTCTTGGAACTCTGCAGAATTACTTTTTAAAAATTTGATGTTCTCTGTTGTTAGATTTAGAGCATCAGTGCTCTTCACTTACTGACTATAATATTTGGCTTTTACAAAAGAAATTACAGGGCAAAATTATTCTCTTTCGTTAGTGATCTCAGGAAGTATAAAGAGTAAAGTTTTGCATGCCACACGTGAGTTTAAAAGCAGACTCAGCTCCTTATTAGTTGTGTAGTCACAGTCAAAACGTTTACCTTTCTAAGCCTCAGCATCCTCTCTTGTCTCAATGTTTTATCTTCAAAAAGCTGAAGATATGTTAGAAAGGTAGAAGGATTAAATTAATGGGTGTAAAGGGTGATTGTATTTGTGCATAGAAAAGCATGCACAATATTTTAGTTGCTCAGTTGCTCCAAACCTTGTTGAGTAAGTGGGTAAGGTAATGAGTGGAGAGGATTCGTGTGTCTGAGCACATATGCACCTAGAACATCTGCGTATGTGTGTGTCTGAGGCTTTGATAATAGAACTCTTTCATAATGGTAGCCATCACCCTTTTTTATCATTCTGGGAAATGATGTACAGGTAAATGCAGGGTGTTCTGAAGTCTCCGTGTTGTGAATGTTTCCTACCTAAGATGTTACCAGATAGAGCCAAAGGGAAGAGGAAATGTCTGTGCCGTAGTCCCATCTTGGGTTGTTTACTGCTAGGAATAAAAAGTTGAGAGTAAAATGCTTCCTTTCTGTACTTCCATCACCCCAACAACCATGAATATGTGGCCAAATACTGGGCCACGATAGGGATTCACATTTCCAATCCCAGTCCAGAGGCAGTGGCATGTGGAATGTTTTCTTAGCCATCACAGGGATGCTGACAGCGTTCTAACCTCCTGTTCCTGGGAGATAAAGTAGCAAAGACTCTTCTGTGCGGGACGCTATATGAGCCTAGGCAGTGTGTCTCCTTTTGGAGAAAGCAGCTCTGTCCTTACAGAATTAAGCCAAGCTGTACTGCAGCATGAGCATCTGGGGCAGGAACTTCATAAAAGCTGTTAGAGAATGAGGCATTTTGATCAGCATTCTCGTGTAAATAGTTGATTCTGCTTCTTTTTATTCTTTTTATTACTTACATCCTCTACTCTCTGACTGTCATAGCATCAATGGCATGGGAAGAGCAAATAATTAGAAAATATATCTACTAATTTGATATGCATACATAAGCAAAGAATATGCTATGGGTCATGTATGATGAATGTTTCTGCAACCTAAGATGTACATGTGCATATAAATTAGTTTAGATCAGGTGTCCTCAAAGTACAGCCCGCGGGCCACATGCAGCCCACCTAGGACATTTACCTAGCCTGCTGGTGTTTTTGCCGCCACTGCCTGTCCTGCTTAACAGCCGACTCGTCCTGGGGCCCGCAGTCTGGCCCTCCAACGGTCTGAGGGACAGTGGACTGGCCCCCTGTTTAAAAAGTTTGAGGACCCCTGCTAGATGCTGCTATTTCAACTTTAAGATAGAGGCAATGGCTCATGAATGTTGTATCTTTAAGATTCAGGTGGGAGACAGAAAGATAAATTCCCAAGTCTTGGGGACACAAAGATCAACGGCACACTGCCTAAGTTATACAAGAGGTCGCTTTACAAATAGAAGAAGCAGACACACAAGTAACAACCAACAGCAGAAGAAAAAACCACAGGGCAACGTGACCAGGGCAGAAGACAGCACGGAAACGTGACCAGGGACAGGAGTGCACAAGGGGTTCCTGGACTACAAAGTGCTGCTGTCCCTAAGCAGATCCGTTCTCTCTGGGAAAGCGAGAACAGGGAGGGAAGTAGCAGCATCTAAGTTGGTGTTTAATGCTCCGTGAAAAATTGAGAGAGAAACCATGTCCCCAGCGTGGGGTGGAGGGTGGCGTATGAGAAGCTGTGGGGACTGGATATTTCCGTCAAGGCACAGGAGGAAGACAAGTGAGGCAAGAGTTAAGGAGGGCGCTGCACCGTGAGGAGCCTGTGGGCCTATTCTAACGTGTCTGGAATGTTTCTTGTAAGCACTTACGAAATATCAGTGTTTAGAAGGGAGTATCACATAATTAAATGTTTTGTGTTAAGAAATATGTATCTCGGATTCGGGCGACCAGGAGCTACAAATTGCAGTTAATCATGGAAATGACAAGATAAAAACTAAAGGTAGTGCAATTTTAGGGTGCTGTATGCACACATCAAGGACACAGGCTGACACTAATCATAAAAACCAACAAGTGTTACATATACAGGACGTTGGAGAGAGAAGAGTGGAAAAGCTCTGGGATCTGAGTAATAGTCAAAAAACTGCAGGAAAAGCCAAAACGAAAGACAAGTTGTGCTTTGGGTTTGGAGGTGACGGTATGGTTAGACTTCTGGCGTTACCTATTTCCTGGATTGGCAATTTTATTCTTTCTAGTAAATTATTCTTTTTCGTTTTCAAGGTTATTAGCACTGAAAGGTTATTCTATATTCCATTCATTGAAATGGTATGAATGAGAAGTCAACGATGATTTAGCATGAGCATTAGACTCATGATATGGTGTAAATATCAGTGATGCTTTAGCATTTTATATAAGATCAAAGCTGACAAAGCACATTTTGACCTATACTTTTCTTTAATTTGCACACAACTGATGGGAGGTGCATTTCAATTAATGGCAACACCAAGAAGCCTAAGATTTTTTGAAGAAAAAGACTGAGGAGAATCCTGACCTGTTGCCATGTTTTAGTTGTCTTTTTTTTTTTTTTTTTTTGAGACAAAGTCTCACTTTGTCACCCTCAGTGACAGCTCACAGCAACACAGCAACCTCCAACTCCTGGGCTTAGGCAATACTCTTGCCTCAGCCTCCCAAGTAGCTGGGACTACAGGTGCCCACCACAACACCCGGCTATTTTTTGTTGCAGTTTGGCAGGGGCTGGGTTTGAACCCACCACACTCCATATATGGGACTGGTGCCCTACTCACTGAGCCACACGTGCCACCATGTTTTAGTGGTCAACTTTAGCACTTCCAAGTCTTTCTAAAGGGAAGTCCTTTGAGCCTAGGTCAGAGAGAAATTTTTTATATTTCTTTGTTGCTTATAATTTTTTATTAGTATCAGTCTAACTTAAACTGTCTATAGGTCATAAAGAAAATCACTTAACAGCAATGATGATTATTGCTGTACTATAATCAGACATTTTATGTATATTAAATATATAGTATATCATTTCATCCTTAAATACTATTAATTATCCTCATTTTAGAGATAAGAAAACTGAGAATAAAGTCAAGAAAATTGTCTACGATACATAGTCCTTCAATCCATGGCAGCATTTTAAACCCATGTCTGTCTCCACCCGAAACTCTGTCTGTTTCTCCCACTCAGCTTTTCCTCTGTGAGAGCCAGTACAGTCCTCCCTAATCCTGACCTACAGATGACACAGGCTGACAATTCAATTCTAAAATTGTGTAACACTTTAGCTCTAAGGCCAAATTTCCCAGGAATATAAGGGCCTTTTTTTAGGGGAAAATATAGTCCCCAGAAAACAGTAGCGAATTGAGTTCCAAAATTTTTTAAAAAGAAAGAAAATACCTCATTGTTACTCTAAGTAGAGCAATTCTCTCCATTTTTTGAGATAGATACACAAGCCAATTTTCTTTAAAAACCAATTTAACCCTACCAAAATATATAGAACATCAGACTAAAGTTATTTTCATGCATTATTTCTGAGCCATTGTCTGAATGAGTCTTCAATCATTGTTCTTCCCATGGCAGGACCTTTACACACAGCAAACTCCATGGACCCTAGTTATCTTTCCATCGGCTAACAGAGGCATGCTGTTCTTCTGAGTGAAGAGAAAAGAACAACCTCTATGAAAAGGCTGTAATCTGTATTTATGCAGGTTTAGAGAATACAGCCTTTTCTGCTCTTGATCTGCGTATTTGTTTGTGAGCCTTTCTCATTGGACATAGGCAGTGCTACAGTCCAGTCTGAGAGTCGGAAATGTAGGATTTGATCCATGGCCTCGGGTGATATTGGGAAAGTCATTAGAAGTTAATTTAGTGCTAGCTGTGATGATACTCATTTCAGGGAGATATGTTTTTTAATTGGAATTCATTTTGAGTTTTAACATTTTATATTGATTTTTTAACCCAATCTTGAAACCTTTCTAGTTCTTCAGTTGATAGTAGTGAGATAGGAGGAGAATAAAGAGTAGCGAAATTAGAAACACATTATAAGACCAAATGCACCAGCAAAAGTCTACCTCTCCTTTTGTGTAAGAAGATACTAAGTGTTATAAAACTTTTATTTCTGTAAAGAAAGTGCGTGTCTTCTTCTTTTTTTTGAGACACAGTCTCACTATGTTGCCCTCGGTAGGGTGCTGTGGCATCACAGCTCACAGCAACCTCAAACTCTTGGGGTTTCTCCCAAGTAGCTAGGACTACAGGCACCCACCAAAATGCCAGGCTATTTTTTGGCTGTAGTTGTCGTTGCTGTTTGGCAGGCCCAGGCTGGATTTGAAACCACCAGCTCCGGTGTATGTGGCTGAGCTACAGAGCAAGGCTGTGTCTTCTTGCCTTGAACAGCTGCTCTTCCTACTTTGTGCTGATGGTGATACTTAGGGAGGACAGTGTGAAGACTGGAGGGATTTCTGTCTGCAAGATTCAAAATTGAGACTAAATCACTGAAGGAAAAAAAACTCAGCATTCTGTAATAGCTGTGGGAGGGCCCCACCATCACAAGGGTCTATTTAAGAAGCCACTCAGATGTTTAAACGCTCCTTATATAATTCAGTAAATGTGAGTCTTTCTGGAATATATTCCAAATGTGTTCTTGTTTCAATTCTGTTGCATAAATCACTATAAAACGGGATGAGTCTCCACTCACCTTGGTTTTAGACGGCCCACACTTTGATACATATTCCAGTGTATAATTGTATCATCTCCATTCATTTTATTAGAAATATGCTGTGAAACTCTTGAGAGCTAGAAAGTTTAAGAAAGTGCTATCATATGGCATTCTTTGGGGCCAGATGAGCTTAAATATCAGCAGTTAGTTTTTAAAAAGTCTTACTTGGATTATAATCAAGAGACAATAGAGAGATAATTGAATTTATAACTGCTTTTATTTATTAATTTTTATACATAAGAAATAAACCGTTAAGGGGATAGTTAAATATCACAGGGAATACATTTGTCCGAATGCTTAGTTCCCAATCACAATCACCTTTCTTAAGCGAAAGCTAAATTCTAACATGAAATGAAATGTAAAAATACATTTTTCGATTTACATTGGGTAACTTCACAAAGTTTTTTGACATTCTTTACAATTTTACTCCACGTATTCACTTTTCTTGGAATTAAACCCATACAAATCAACTTCCCCACACATTTTGACACATAAAAACAGACTATCTATAATGGTATAGTTTCTAAACAATTTCCTTGAAAATAGAAAATCCCCTTGTAATATATAAAAATTCTGCAAGAAGTTTTAGCAGCATTTTTAATGGTGAAGAAGAATATTTTATTTAAGTGAATAACAAGATCCCTGTGTGAGGCTGATCTTGTAACATGTAACATGTTTAAATCAACACTATCTACATATTCTAAGTTACTGCCCGATGATATTTAATTAGATGTCAGTTGCCTTCATGAGAACGAATGGTTCAGAGAAGAATAAATCTGAAGTGGAGGATAAAGATGCTGAAATATAAGTAATGAGGCTGAAGAAATTGTGCAACATACATGCAGAGAAGCCCATGATAACAGTCAACTATATTCTACAGAATGCCTAGGATATTTAAGAAACACAATAAAGGTTAATTAAAACGAATTCTGAAAGCATCAATACATTTTATTTCAAATGATATCATAGGAGAAAGTACATGAAATAGTCAACTGTATCCTCTCTACTTTCTGGCCTGATTGAAATCTAAATGTGTTCGATTTCTTAACTTTGTTAGGTATTTGTTTTCATCCATCAGATCTAATTCTCCTTCCCACTGAGATCTGAAAGAAATGTTATATGTACTCTTTAGGGCCATCCTGATATGTTTTTTTCAGAAACACTTCATTGATTTACAGACACAATTTGCTGTGAGAACTCGAGAATCTGTAACTTTTCTCTTGATGTGCTGCTCTGGAATCTAAAAATTCAATCCCACAGGCCTTTTTAATCACGGAAAAGTTTTCACCCCTTTTGTGTTCAACTTTTCATATCCAACGTAGTGTAATGTGAGCCATACCCCAGATTCTGCCCTGGATCATTCAGTAATTCTTAACAGCTGACTTCAACTTAAAATATCGAATTTGAGGCACACAAAGAACTTTTCTCCTTTGGGCCATTATAGAATTCCCAGTCAGTGTCCTTTCTTTTTCCAGAAAGGATGAATAAAGGAAACTGATAATTCTGGCAGTATTCTTTCATAACACACTGACATCATTATCTGATTAATTTTTGTTCAAAAGTGACTTTAAGTTTTTTTTGGTTTTTAAAAAATTGTATAAGACCATCTACTATGGGAATGTAGGAACATAATAAAATACGCTTGTTTTATCAATGGGCATAAAGATTCTTTCCAAAATCAAAGTATTTCTTTGGACATGAAATAAAAGATGTTTACACATGAAAATCAATATACATTCAACTCTATCTGACATGGTGTTAATGTTGAAGCAAGTTCTTTCTGACCTAGAGAACCATAGGTGTGGCTATCAGTAGAAAAGAAAAAATGAAACATCAATATTTACCTAGTAACATTCACCCAAATAAAAGCCAAAATACATTAATTGTATACATAATTATTTGTCTATATGCTTCTCATGAAGAAAAAAGAGAAAATGTGAATGTGAGAGAGCGAGGGAGAGGAAAAAAGTAACATTTTTATTTCTGATAAACATTTAGAAGTTGAGGTTTCTTGATAACACAGAGATCAACTTTGATGGTATCTCATTTCAGTTCATAAAGGAAACTTTCATTAAGTTAATCTGGCGATCCAAGTCAAAATTCATCACAATTGCTGAATATTGTGCTGCGATTATAAGGAAAATAACATCTTGCCTCATCAGTTTTAAGCTGTTTAATTAATACATAAAAGATATTTTTGAGAAAACATATTTACTAATAAAAGGCAACATCCTCTAGAAAATTTGAGATAGATACTTGAAACCTATTAAGTTATTTAGTTACATGCTTTAAAAGCTGGAGCAATTTTGTTTGAATGTAAACATCTATTCAAGTTGTTTAAAGAAAACTAAATTTCAGGTTACCAGTTTTAGGCCTGATGAATTTTAAATTAATAGAATACCATGGCAATCTCTTCTACCTTGTTCCTTAGTGAGCAAAGTAGCATTTAATTTCAGCATTTCCATAGAAACGAATAAAGTAAATTTGTTTCCTAAAAGCAACATGTTTACCTGAGGCAATTATTTGTGAAAACAACCTGCTAACTTATTCAAGAACGGGAACGTAAGATAATGATAATATTTCTCATAAAAGGCTACAAAATAGAGAAACAGAAAAAGACACTTCACTTAAGAGTTGGAAATAGCTTTCATTATTTTCATAACACTATTTTATATTTTTCAATAAAGATAAATGTAAACACATGAAAAATATGTTAAGTTTAGGAAAAATACATATGCCACACATTAAAATATCAACTAATTTCCTATATGTCAACATTGATCGTATTGAAATATTAGATCTTTATTATTTTTATAAATCTAAAAGTAATACATGCTATAAAATATGAATAGTTACAGTAGCCCTTTACCAAATCTAACCATCAGACAACAAATCCTTTTATTAAAAGGAATTATTTTGTAAAATTTGTGTTCAGTCAAAATACTTGAACACAAGGCAAAAGGCTACATGTGACCCCAAGGCCACAGGTTCCCCACCCCTGGATCAAAAAATATATATTATTCAAAATTTGTCTTATGTATTTAAGGACATGTACATTATTATTATTCAGAGTGGGTTCGAATAACTTTCTTTGTGCAGAAACATACAGAACTTTTTCTTTGCCAGTTTTCATAAACTTTTCCATTTTAATTATATAATATTTAAAATTTTGACTGCCAATTTATCCTAAGCAACTCGTAGCTTTTCAAGTAGCATCTAGCTCTTAATTATTGTTGTTTGTTGTCGTTGTCGTTGTTATTTTAGAGATAGTGTCTTGCTCTGTAGCTCAGGCTGGAATACAATGGTATAATCATAGCTCACTGAAGCATCCCAACCCTGGACTCGAGAGATCCTCCATCTTCACCCTCCCGAGTAGCTGTGACTACAGGTGCAGACCACCACACCTGGCTAATTGTTAAAAAGAACTGTTTGTAGAGACAGGGGCTCACTGTGTTGCCCAGGCTGGTGTCCAACTCCTTGCATCTAGTGATCTTCTCACCTTGGCCTACCAGGGTGCTAGGATTACAGGCATAAGCCTCTGAGCTTGGCCTCTAGCTATTATTTTGAATGACTATAATATTGCTTTAGATAACCTCCTTATTCATTTTTTATTAGAGATTTAGACCTTTTCTAATCCTCTTAGTGAGGATTAAATTTGAAAAACTATCTAGTACATCTTTTTTTGAACCTCACTTGAGAAACAAGAAGTAAAACAAAAGTTATTTTCTGTGTTATTGTTATAGTTACAGTGTTTTCTAGTGAAACTACATTCTCTCCGTTTATGGAGAGCTGAAGACTTCAAGTGATTTACAGATTGAACTGAAAATACATTCTTGGAAATTGTGAGAAGTGAATACAATCTAGATGAGAGGTCATTAAAACATAGAACATCATTTGCTCAGAAAATTTTTAAAAGGATTGACAGTTGTTTTCACAGGGAAGCCATAGGAAGATTATCCTCTTGATTTATTATAGACACTAGTTCTGAGGATGGAATGGGAAGACAAAATTCTATGGAACAAAATTCCAGTTCAAAGAAACATGGACCAAGTTTTATAAATGTTCCAAAGAAATATATGTTGAGAGATGGAAACCAGATTATTTCAATGTATATTGTAGCTGAGATAAACTTTGAAAAATATACAATAAATCCCAAATTCAAAATGCCAGTCAAAATTCTGAAAAAAAAGGTGATAGTTTTGTTTTAAATTAATTTAACCCAAGTGTATGTTTTAAAAAAAAAAACCAGCAAGGGCACCTTAATAATAAAATTTGCATCTTCTGCCATGGATGGGAAGATTATGCTTTAGAAATATTTTTGAAATAAATGTAATCAAGCATTAAAGAAATGGGTAATGCTACAATGAAACAAAGTAGGCTTACCACTCTCATGCGTTTTATGTTCCTTGGGGCATTGTCACTGTTACTTCATTAAAGAATTTACACAGCATCACGTGACAATGTTTTTTCCTCAGTGAGATGAGAATAGCACATAACGATAGAAAATAAAGAAACAAAATCACTCATTTAATTGGTAAAGAATGCTTTAATTTTCACTAAAAATACTAAGAATATTCTAATATTCTTCTAACCAGAAATGCTACTTAGAAAAAATAAAATCACGCTAGATACGTCATGATATCATTATAAAAATATTCCACAGATGTGTCAACAATAGGAAGATTATGCATATCTTGTTGGAAAATCCCAAGAATTCCTAGATAACTGTAAGTCTTACAATTATCACTTTAAAATAATGAAAGTGTTATTGTGAAATAATGAGAGCATCTACTGTTAGATAAAATGGTTGGATTTTTCAACTAATAAAAAAACTAAGAATGAAAGTTCTTAAACATGTAATAGCTTACAAATTCATTTTTATATTTCCTACCCATCTAGTATGTTGTTTGCTTATTTTGAACTGTGTCTTTGTCTTCCACAGTTAGTTTTTTGAGGTCCCATACAATTAATGGAGCAGATGGGAAGTTCTAGTTTACCATTTTCCAGCCAGTAGAGGGCAATAGAGTATTGTGTACCAAATACTCTCAGCCAATTAAAACATTTCATAAAGGAGGGATTTTCTGTTAGCTACAAAGGTACAAACATAAATTAAAGAGACCTATTGTCAAGTTTTATTTCACTAAAATATGTGTGTATGTGCCTGTGTGTAAGTGCGCACCTCAAGTTTTGAATTATGCTTTTGATAGTTTATTATAACTGTGATGAATTTACTATGTAAAATTAGTTCAAGGGAACATGAATGAAAAACTAAGAAATAATCTAGTGATAAATGTTATACAGTCTTTGACAGAAATTTCAGAAAAATACAGATTTTGAATATTTGTAAGGAAGTTGCTACAGAGAGAGATTCATTCTACTGTTGATTTCATGGTGAAAAGACAGAGAATTATCTGAGCTAAAAGAGTTTTTCTCATCTCATTTGTACCTTTATAAATGTATGGTTCACTAGTACTTACACTAAGCATCCATTAGTGTATCTCTTAACCTAAACGGATTAAACTTAATTTACTGTGTTATTTATCATTTTGAAATTATTTTAAGACGAACCAATGTAATCTACTTCTCAAAATGTATGTGAGGATTTAATTATACAGTGTGTCGGGTGAAGAAAATCTTGGTAAAATACAATTTAAATATAACAATGTAATATTTTCTTTTCTCTCAGTGTTAAAATGGTAATGAAGATATCTCGAACTCTTTACTGTGCATTTAAAATTAATTTATTCAATACATGCCACTTTTATAAGGTCAGGGACTCTCTGGGCCTCCCAGTTTTAAACAAGTATGATTCTTTCATTCTAGAAGCTATTGTTTCTAGAAGCTTAGTCTCAGCTTCACATAAATAAATAAGAATTTAGAAAGCTTGAAATGACACTTAAATATAAACACTGAGCATTTCCTTTTCATTCTTTTGGCCTTGTGCCCTGTACAAGACAGGTTGTATGTCTCTGAACTTATAATGAAATACTATTTTAAATGGGGTTTCTCATTTTGTCGGTTTGTTATACAACTTTTACTTACAAAATACTAATTTAGGAAGTTTGATACTTTAGGAAGTAGTACAAACCATCAGAACATTTTTGTTAAGTTTGTACATATAGATCTATTATTTATATAATCGTTTTGATATACAGATGATAGTCAGGAACTAGTCCCTCTTATTTAGAAAAATGAAAAAGAATGCATTTATTCTTCTTAAGTCATAATTGCTTGTCCTCACAGCATTTAAGGAGGATATAAGTTGAGAATATTATGCTAATAGTATCTCAGCACCATTAAACTGCCATTCAGATATACCAAGGCATATTTAGTTGTAACCTACATCCAGTTGGGCTATTCAAAAATAGATCATGATTAATGCTATTGTTAAAGAATATTGCAAATACCTTAATAAAATCAAAATAAATTCAGTTAGAAGCTTATTGTATATAAATATTTTTAACATTGTATTCGTTGTTTTCTGAACAATCTTTTAAGCAACAATCTTTATACAATTTCTTTATTGCTTAAAAAATTGTTTGGCCTTCTACTAACTATAAACTTGTCTTGAGTTTTCAAGGTAGAATTCCCATAATAAAATCACAAAAAAAAATAATAAATTAATATTTAATCACTGCTTACTCTAAACCAAGCATTATGAGAAGCACTTTATGTTCAATCCTTGCAATATTTTTACAAAGTAAGACATTTTATTCTTTTCACATAATGTAAATGGAACAGGTCTTGGAGATATTAAGAAGCTTGTCCACACTCCCCTGGCTAGTCAGTGACTGAGATGGCCACTTTAAATGACATGTAAGTATTTAATAATTATTTGGGGATGTTTATATAGAATTTTATAATCTTTACAGAGTACTGTAAATAGATATAATTGTACAATATGTTATGCAATAGATACACATAGCTTGTCTAATAAATTTAGCACCTAACTATACCCCACTCGTAAGATACATATCGCTATTTTTTATAATCTTTACAATAAAAAAAACACCCACCAATGAATATTAAGGATAAACTAGAGCAGAGTTACTCGGTCTAGACATGATTGACATTTGGGGCCAAATTATTCTTTGATGTGGGATGGGGGGCTATCCTGCTCCATGTAAGATGTTAGTGCAATTTCTTGCCTTTACATACTAGAGCCCTGTAGCAACTCCTCATCTCCTTCTTCCCCAAACAATGTCTGTAGACATTGCAGAATGCCACTGGCGTGGGCTTGAGAAAGAGGACAGAATCACCCCTGGTTGCAGATACTGAAACAGAGTAAACCTTTTTGTGATTGCCCCATTTTCCTACAAGAAATGAGTAGTTATGGCTTGGCACCTACAGCTTAAGCGGCTATGGTGCCAGCCACATACACCAGAGCTGTCGGGTTTGAACCCAGCCCAGGCCTGCCAAACAACAATGATAAAGACAATAAAAAAAAAGCTACGTGTTGTGGCAGGCGCCTGTAGTTCCAGCTACTTGGGAGGCTGAGGCAAGAGAATAGCTTGACCCAAGAGTTGGAGGTTACTGTGAGCTGTGACGCCATGGTACTCTACTCAGGGGAACAGCTTGAGACTCTATCTCAAAAAAAAAAAAAAAGAAAGAAAGAAAGAAAGAAAGAAAAGAAATGAGTAATTAAATGCAAAAAGCATGAATGCCCAGATATCTGTAAGATTACATAAACCTTTTTATTCTTTCTTTTAGTCTAGCTAAGTATTTTTCAAATCAGTATACTATGCAGTACTCCAAGCACAAAAACATGCTAAGTGTATGTTGGTAAGACCTGAAATATCATGGGTGAACCAATCAGGGTTGTTACTGTCACTGTAAGGTGAATAAGACTTACAGAAAAGGCTGGCTTAAAAGATGCATTTTTATAGCAATTATTTGTGGTCAGAGCTCTGGAGAAATAGACTCAGTTGTTCTAGGAATATTTTACACAGAAACATGATCTGTTGGGGAAGGCTGGAAATGGCAGGTCTAGGTAGGCTTCTCTATGGGAGAGACTTTGATCTGAGACTTAAAATATGAATAGAAGTAACCCAGGGGGAGTCTGAGCTAAATGGCAAACTCTTCAGACGGGGTTCCCCTAGCTCAATCAAATATGGGCCACCTGGAAAACACATTTCGTGATGTTCTAGGAAACATACATATGTCTAAAGAGACATCTCTGTATGCAGTAACAGCTTTTACAAAATTCTCCTTCTTGGGAAACATTAAGGGGAGCACGATCAGAAAAATGTAGTGTGGTGGATAATCTGATTGATTAATTAGACTGTGCGAAGTGTTCTGTACATTTCAGCACGTACAGAATATTCACAATTATTTTAAACAGATGGATTTTCCAGATAAAGATCTGATTTTTTAAAAAGTGCTATAATTACTAACCTCAAGAAATGATGACATTCCCTCTTCCATCAGTAAAGCATCTGAGTTGATGTCCTTGAATTACTCTAACTTATGGTTCGTATTTCACCAGGAAAAGGAAGATAATTAAATCTTTCAAACTCCTATTATATGATAAGCCACATGAAGCACGTAGAGAAAATCAAGAACTAGGTGCTAACCAAAGTAATGTGACTTGGATAAACTAGGATGCACACAACACAGCTATGCTGACTCCTCCTTAAAACTAATATTTTCATGAGGTCGTATTTTCATCATTGTCAATCATTATGGCCTCAAATGTTAAACAATAGACCTCCTTCGGTAAAAAAAAAAAAAAAAAAAAAAAAACAATTAACGAAATAATGAACTTTGTTTAATAAGTTTATACTTTTTCCAAAGGCAACTGTTTAAGGAAAGCCCTTATGTCATGATTTATTGCCCTGGCTCAAAGAAAAGAGTTTACTTTCTGGTGTGAAATACAAGACCTGTGAAACTCAAGCATACTTGTGAAAAACAAACATTTTCATTTATTAATCAGTTGTAATGAAAACAAAACAACATCCCTTGAGCAAACATAGACTAATCCTATTGAAAAAAGAGGTAAAGTTAGGTGTTAAGAATTGCCTAATAGTTTTTAATTGCTGTCTGTGATCTTTAACTTAATGAATTTTCGTTCTAAGACCATTTGAATAAACAACCTGCAGAGTAACTTGAAACAACTGAGTAACTTAATAAATTGGAGTGTGTATTGCTTCCACAGAATGCCTGGAATCAAAATGAAATTTACTAAAAATAGACCCAGCAAGGCAATATCCTAATTTAAAGCACCTTAGTGGCAACTAAAAATAACTTAAATATTTAACAATTGAAGACTATTTACATATACCTTAATGATCCGTGTGATGGAATTCTATTTTGTTCTTTTAATGATAGTGTTGAAGAACATTTTATGACATAGAAAAAATGCTTATGACGTTTCATGGAGTGAAAATGGAGGTTTCTTAGCAGTTCCTAGAATGTTACTCCATATAAGAAAATACGTCTTTGCATGCACAGTAGAAATAAAAGATATTTAGTAAAATATTGATAGCATATATGATTATATATGAAATATTAGACATTTTTTTGCTTTGTTTGTATTTTGCAAATGTCCTAAAACTATAATAGTTTCATGTTGTGAAGAAAAATAACTAGAATCTCCTTAGAACCAGTTGGCCTCTGAATATAAAAATGTAAGCCACATTATTTTCAATATGTACTGATAACAGTATTATTGTTGAAGTATGAACATGCTAAATTACTAAAACAAGCTTTTCCATTGCAGTTAAATTTTTGTGTGGTATTTTCGGTGATAAGGTTGTTTTACTTGCTTCAACAAACATCTCTTCTGTTTCAGATGCTCGTGTGATACACAAATGCAATAGGATATGTACTGTACCAGTGAAATTCTACCTTCTAGTTGTAATAACGCAGCTTTAAAGGAGTATATATAATGATAGGAAATTGAGAAGATGAGATTAGATCAAATCAACAAAGACTTTTAGTTAGAATAATGGAATTGGATGATTTCTCTTGGAATGTGGCCAGGATATTAGAGAAGGGGTGATTAAGCTCTTGGGAAAATATATAATTATCCTTGTTGTTAAGACAGTAGGTTTATATTCTATGTCAATTTTCATGGGCAGTTTGTTTCTCAGCGACAGTTCTAAGATATAGATTCAGTATTTAACCACAGGAATGAGCACCTCCAGGTTTAAAATCCTAGTGTTCAACCACGCCAAGAAACTGTTAAATACCAAAGTCCCAGTTTTGTTTCTCAAAAGTAAACTCAGTCTTTCATAAGCCATAAGAGAAAAATACTTTAATTAGCTATAAAATAAATAACTTTGAAATATTCCATCATACTACAATTTAATCAGTTATTTATTGTGACTATTAACATTTATGATCAACTCGGATATTCTTTTTTTCAAAGTTAGTTTAACATTAAATATTTAGACAATATTTTTATATACTGACCTAGAAAACCTCTAATCATGAAACCATAGTAGAATTTCAAGATATTTTTCAAATTGATATTTCTTTAATGAACTGATTAAAATAAGTGTTAAAAACTAAGTAAACTATTATTCAGAATAAACAAAGCAGCAGGTGAGTCTACACATAATAAATGTACAAAATGAGACATAAATCTCAGTTTATGTACCTCAATCCTGTAAACATTTTTGGAAAGTTTTTTTTAAAAAGCAATGAAAATTCAAAAACACCGGACAGTTTTGTAAAGTACATCTGCAGAATTAAGCATAATGTAAATTAGCTACATAATAGTCAGTTTGTGTTAAAATCATAAGCCTAGAGAGTGTGTCATTCAGCTGTGCAGCTGTTGACTATGATCCCAATTTAAGAGAATTTTAATTCATGATTAGAACGGTATATGCTTGGTTTCAGATATTTCTAGAAGAAACCAAAAGACAGCAAACCCTTGGTAAGATATGTGTGGTAAAATAGACATATACATAAACATATGTATATATATTCCAATGTACTTTGAATGTCTTAACAAACTTGTACAGAATTTCTTTTCATGCCATCTCATTAGAGTTAAAATATAAAATCATTTTGAACGTTTTGGACATAGAATAAGATTTAAACTTCTAAGTTCACACAAAAGTAGAACTATAAATGCGTGTACTTCAGAGTCACTTGTATTAAGTCCTCAAATGAAACTAGATCTTTAAATAAATGGGAAATAAAAAGCTTATACCCTGATAGCTTTCTCCAGGTAGATCTGAATCTGTAGAAATTATATTACTTTTAACAACAACTTTTATTTGCACCTCACTCTCTTGTGAATGGGTAAAAGCCAGTGGTCTGAATCCAGATAGCCCAGGTTCAAAGCCATGCTTGGCCTTCACATATAAAATGAGATAATAATAATGATAACTGACCTAATATTTTGTTCTGAGAATTAAATGTGTTAGAATACGCAAAGTACTTAGACTCGTTTTTGACTAGTACCCCTAGCATATAATGTCATGTAAGTGTTGATTTCCATTATTTTTATTATATTGGAAACTAAAAATACAAAAATAACAGCGATTACAAAACATAGTTCCTAGATTCCTGATGTGAATTGGAAATATGTGAAACTCACTATATAATATATTATACTGTGATATATGTAATGATGTAAGTATTCTAAAGGCACAGAATCTTAATCAAACATTGCCAACTAACTATTCACAGGAAAGACATGTCTTCTAGCAAAATAGAAGACTGGGTTCTTGAGACTTCCAGTGCTCTTATTTATGAAAACTTAATCATGAAGGTTGCTTTTAGCTTGACTGTTATATACTTTAAACTCAGTCAGTGGTTTCCATCTCTTTGGTCCTAAATAACCTGACCTAAATAAGTATGTGCTTATTTAGTGAGAACTTTGATTTTGAAGTTACTGAAGTCCATCAAAACATGAGCCCCATAGATGGACCTCACTGTTCTCTGCTAAATGAAGTAGATAAATAGTGGAATTATGTACTAGAGGAAATAAACTTAAACTATAAAAATAGATTCAATAAGGAAGTGTTTTCAAAAAAAAAACATTAACAGTGAAGTTCAACTCATTCATTCGTTCATTCATTCATTCATCATATATGTGAGTGCCTACTAGGTGCCAGCAACTGTTTTGGATGCCGGCAATATAAAAGTTGACAAAACAGTCAAGAATCCCTAACCTCATGTAACATTTTAACAGGGTTACAGACAATCAAATAAGCAAAAAAAATATGGGAATAAGTGTTCTAGAAGAAAGAACAAACTAAGCAAAGCACGGAAAAGATAGGGGAAGTATTGTCTTGGAATCTAATGTTTAAGTGGGTGGTTAGAAAAAGCTTTTCTGAGGTTTGGTGATATAAAAACCTCACGAAGCGAGAGTGTAAGTTTGCAGATTTATGGAGATAATTATTCCAGACAGAGCAAGGACAAAATCCTTGAGGCTAGCAGTTGTCTAATTCATTCTGGGAATAGCAGAAAGGCCATTATGGTGACACACAGTGAGCCCAGGAAGGTAAACGTAGGAGGAGATGACGACAGAAAAGTGTGAGCGACCAGTTTGCATCCGGCCTTGTAGACCGCTAAAAGACATGGGCTCTTACTTGAAATGAGATGAGAAATCAGTGAAGGCTTTTGAGCAGAAGAGAGACACGATCTGTCACAGATTATATAGAATCCCACTGGCTGCTCTATGAAAAATAACCCAGAAATGCAGTTACTTCAATGTACAGATTTTTCTCATAAAAAGTATCCCATTGCTCATTTCAACACAAGTTTTCCACCAAGTAACTACTATATGAAGTTTGGTCAGCAAAGCTGAAGATCTTAATTTTTAGGTGTGGAGTGTGTACAGATATTACCACAGTGGTAGCATGCTCAAACATAAGCAATGTTTACTAAAGAGATGTGACTCTTAAAACCATCCTCCCTTGGGAACTCAGAATGCTTATTTGCTTATTAAAAGCTTTGGAGAATCCTTAAATGGATTGAATCCAAAGACTTCTAACCCTATCCTACCATGAAACTTTTTTTTTTTTTAAACACATGCTTTGGTTTAAAACAAACTGGGTTCAAATAAAAGCTCCACGGCTTCTGGGCCTCTGAACTTTGAGTTAATTATTTACTCTTTTAACTTCTTCTCTAATGGAGATAATAATACTACTTCACTTGATCATGGTGAGATTTAGATCAGATAATGTATGTAAAGGGCCCCAAACAGTGCCTTCAATTAATACCACCTCCCTGTATCCTCTCCTGTATCTTCAAAAACGAATCATCTGTTAACATGAAAGGATTAAATTCTAGGGAGACCTGTTGCTGCTAATATTTAAGGACCCAGGCTCTGTCAAAAGAATTTAGGAGTATAGCACTTCCTTTTAGGACATCTCTAAATGCCCAAGATGTTGAGATGCTAAAAGGCACAGCTACAGTAATTCCACAGCAAATGTAAGTATGTAAGTATATCATAGTTTATGTTTTTTAATGAGCCTCACAGAGTTTTAATGAGGCTGGAGTACATAATTAGGCGGGAGCAGTAGGGTTCTATCCCACTCTTTTACAATATTTTCTCCAAGTGTTAAAAACACTGGCCCCATTGACAGCGCCTTAAGTCTTCAAGTAAGTGAGGATGAATATAAAGTCTTCCTATGATTTCTGATTTGGAGCACATAATTACATGTACTAAAGAGCAGAGAAACAAAAAAACTAAATTAATGCTGTTCAAGTGCAAGAAACTAAATAGACCCAGCTCCTTGAAACATAGTTGATGTTCCAACAAACGTGAATTTACTTTCCTTTTAGTAGGGTTACTTTAGATTACTATCTGAGATGGAATTTTCTTATATATCCCAACTTAGAAAAATATTAAATTATTTAAACATTCTTCTTAGTTTATCAATTTAGATACCAAGTATTGCCCAGATTATTCAACTATTTCCTGTAAAAATTGCTAAACAAGTTGTTGTACCCTGAGGGATGGGATCCTGGAGTATTCAGCACAGTCTTAGTGTGCCCTGGATATATCACGCTGCTGCTTGCCAGATCTGCTGGGACTTCTGGCTCACCTCCCAGGCTCAGTTTGATTCTAAGGCTTCTTGCTAAGCAGAGGAGAGAGAGAAAGAGTTCTGGTTTGTAGTTTCCTTAGGAACTCTGCTCCTCTTGATCTGAATAAGTGCTATCTGGAGTCCCTGGAGAACTCCAGGGAATTTTGTTATTTCCTGAGTTCCTGTGGCTACCTCTGTGAAAGATAACATCAGATCAGAGCCACCCAAGAGACCATTACTACTCTAGAATTTTGATTATCAAAAAGCCCCTATTCATGGGACTCCTGGATTGTGTTATCTTTAGGTTTCTCCAAAATTCTCCAGGGAAATCCTGAATTTTAGATATCCTGAATTTCATCAGCTCCAAATGAGACCAGAATTCTTGAAATGGAACTTTTGAAGCCACCACCCCTTCCTATCATAGTGTTTGGAATGGAGTTCCTGAGTGCAAATTAAAATACTTTCTCCCTTACCTTGTTCTTTGTCTCCCGACCAGTCTGGAATGAGTCAGAGTTCTCTTGTATATGTTTGAATTGCCACAAGGCCATTCTCTATCCCCGTGTAAACACCCAGATTTGTACATGCATTCACACAGACACACTGAGCATTCATGCATTCTTCCAGATAATTTAATGTTCAGGAGCAGAAGTGGAAAGATGACAAGTTGCTATGATTCATCCATATCCAGTAATGTACTGAGCTGACACTGAATCCCATGGTACGTTCTTTTTGCTTTTTTTGGGAGATTCCACTCTGCAGCCTGTTTTTTTCTTTGTGTATCTCCCCTAAGAGTGCTGAGGACCTGGTGGATGGCATTTTATTTGTTTCTTTCCCCTAAGCACACTTTGCTGTTTCTTGTACACAGATAATGTTCACTAAGTGTTTTCATGGGTAAGGGTGAATAAAAGGAAGTCAAGACAAAAGTTCTCAGATGTACTTGTTATAATTTCTTCATGCCTTTTGGTTTTTTTGTTTGTTTGTTTTTGTTTCTGTTTTTTTTTTTTTTTGAGACAGAGTCTCACTATGTCACCCTCAATAGAGTACTGTGGCATCACAGCTTATAGCAATCTCAAACTCTTGGGTTTAAGTGATTCTCTTGCCTTAGCCTCCCAAGTAGCTGGGACTACAGGCGCCCACCACAACACCTGGCTATTTTGTTGTTGTTGTTGTTGCAGTTGTCATTGTTGTTTAGCAGGCCCAGACTGGGTTCAAACCCGCCTGCTTCAGAGTATGTAGCTGGTGCCCTAACCACTGAGCTATGGGTACCAAGCCTCCTAATGCCCTTTGAATGCAAGCTCTTGTCTTTGGATGCCACCTTTACTGATATAATAATGGACAGAAAAAAGACCCCTTGGATGATGAGGCAGGAGAAACAGAAAGGACCGACATATGTGAGTTGGTGATGATAGTTCCTTCCCATCAGGAGACTGATCAGAAGTTAGTTATTGAGGATACTTACTCTTGACTCTCTCAGGTATTATCATCTCTAAGGGTAGAATAGAAAAGTTGAGAAATAAAAGGTGATATTAATATGATTTACACACCATGACAACGACATAGATGGTAAAAGAGATCTTAAAAAAAATCTTAGCAAAATTCCAAAGAGCAGGAACTATACTTTCAGGAATATTGATTGCAATAAGAATCTTTACACATATTCTACTTTATATTTAAAAGGACATATCTTTTACTAAGTGGATGTTGTAGTCTTTAAAGCACACTCAAATTATATGAAGCTTTAAAGAATTTCTCTCTCTTTCAAGTACAGCACTAAGTATTTATTTATTTTATACTACTGGGTAATCTTACCTTAAAAGCATATTTTATTCTAAGAAGAATATATATATATATATTCCATTTCTTACTAAATTTCCTTCCACAAAGACCAATCAATGTATGTTCGCCAGCTTTGATTGAACATTCTTGGTTTTATTGCTGGAAAGATTTTGGTTGCAGTCTTTGAAATTCTTATCTCCAGCCTGTTTACTGAATTTTCAGTCGGCTTTCTGTGGATTAAACTATCTTTCACTTTCAAAGATTGGTGCTATTAACCAGAGTCTCCACAAAACGTTACTTTAAGGTCATTGGTTATATTAGCAGCAACCGAAATAAATGTAGGACTCCCTTTTAAAATTTTATCCTTCATTAGGTAGTAAATGTGCTCAGTTAAAAAAAACAGAGATGCACCACAGCATATAGAAAAGAACAAACCCTTCTCTCTGCCCTCACACATTGGGCAATTTTCTCCTCCAGAAGCAAACGCTGAAGGCAGCTTCTTATATATACAACTACAATTGTTTGGAAGTTACTGTATGTAACTTTGTAGAAATTTATGAATAAAAATAATAGCTCTAAGTACTAATATCTGCAGTTATTGAGCACTCAGCATGCTAGGTGCCTAATGCACAGTCTTATTTAATAGAAAAAAAAGAAAAATGAGTGAATGAATGATGCCCATCAGATGTGTCAGGTTTGTTTTACTTTGGGTATGTTTTGTTAAAACATTAACGTATGTCAACAACCGTATGTCTCTCCTTCAGAAGGGGAAGCAGACCAGGCCATAAGGCTCACAACTGGCAGGGCTCATAATGGGTACATTGGGCGCCAAAATGTAGGCCTTTGAAATGTTCAATGGATTCTCAAAACTGCAAACTCTGAGGTATCAAGGATGTTTTCCCGCATTTACCTCTCTTCCTTAATCACTTTCCGATGGTTAACTATCCAGTGTGTAAAGTCTCTGAAATCGAAGGAGAGGCTCTCATATAAAACATAGTGAAAAGATCCCGGGGCCATCCCCAGGTCCCTCAGATTAGATAGCCTTTCTATAGGACTCCCAACTTCATTTTAAAAGAAAGGGATTGTTGTAATAGAGTGCCCATCTATTGTTACATTCTCTCTGTCTCCTATACTAAAGGCCTGTAGCTCAAATTTGACTTTTTTTTTTTTTTTTAATGGGAATGAGGAGGGTTGAGGGTAGAGTCATTGAGAGTTTATTCCAATCCTTGGAAGCGGTAAGGAAGAGGTTAAGCTGGACCAGGAGGATTTTTGAAGTCTTTGGCTGGGAGGTTCCATTTGGAGAAAGGTGCGGGGGAGATAAGGGGTGGCGAGAGAAACAAGACAAGTTCTTATTCGCTTGGATTTCCGATCCTGAGCAAGATGATTCTCACCTGAGGGAGTAGTAGAGCACCCCTGGCTTGTGGATGGAAATATTAAGGCGCAGAACTTGCCTGACAAGCGCCTGAAAAGGGTACAGAGCAGCACAGAAAGGACCTTGCGGCCCCTTTAAGGATTCTCGGCCGGGGAAGAGAGGGAGGAAACCCGGAGCCGCGGGGACGTTGGGGGAAACCCGCGAGCGCTCCAGCCAGAGAGGAGGCAGCGTGAGAGCAGAAACTTCAGACGCTGCCGATCCCGGCGGGGCTTGGGTGAACTGCGGCGGCCGTCGCTCCCACTGGCAGCAGCATCCTCCCTGCTCCTCTCCGCCACCCCGGGGAGGTCCGGGAGCTGCCTCTCTACGGCTACCACGAGCCCAGGGGTGAGAGCAGCCACCCGCAGGAAGTTTGGTCTCCAGCGTAGTTTGGGGTGCCTCGCGCGTACGCGCCGGACCGCGAGGGGCCACGGACGATGTTGGGCGCTGTGCGGGGCTGGGGGCGTTCGGAAAGCCTGCGTTTGTCCGCGGTCCTGCTGCTCTCCCCAGTACCCTCCTCATCACCCAAGTGATGGGAACAAGGGCCCGCCCAGGCAGCCGCTGTCGCCGCACCGCCCCCTCGCTGGCCCTCTGCTCTCGGAGTCACCCAGGCACACCCCCGGCACCCCGAGCTGGTCGTACGGAGCTCCTGCTGCTACCTTGGCTGCCATCGTCTTCGCTGCCGGTGGCCAGCTGCTGACTGGGCTCGTTTGGAGACTGAGAAGCACTTTTTGGCGCTCCCTAGTCCATTCTCACACCCCAACTTTGCAGCCGCCGCTCCTGCCCTCGCAGCGGCGCTCGGGCGCGCATTGTGGGGGCGCACGCCGGGAGGCTCAGCAAGACCGTGGAGGCAGGAAACGGCACAACCGCTCTTCTGCTTTAGCTCTTTGTTGTTCGCTTTGGATGGTTCTTGCAAGTGTCTGAGCCTCCTCGGAAACCCTGGGGCCGGAGAAGACAAACCTTGGAATTCTTCCTCCGCAAAGGACTCGGAGATATTGACAAGCATCCGGAGAGGTGGACAAGTAATTGCCCTGAAAACTCCGGGCGGATTGACCCACGTTGCTTATATTAAGCCTTTGTGTGTAGTGTGTGTGGTGTGTGGCTTCATAAATTTGGGGACCCCATTTCTACTCCCTCCTCTTGGCATGAGACTGTATGCAGGATCTACCCGAGGACAATGATCGCGGAGCCTGCTCACTTTTACCTGTTTGGATTAATATGTCTCTGTTCAGGTAACAGCGCGTCCTCTTTCTTCATCCTTCATCTTCCTGTTTGCCCCCTCTCCACTTTTTGAAAACCAAACCCTGAAATGCATTTTTCACTTCTCCCTTCTAAAGCCAGAGGGGTTCGAGTCCTGCTGGACTTTTAGGCGAAAAGGTTCCTAGTTCTCGTTTGGTATTGTCCCTTTTTTCCACATCCCCAAAGACCCTCCGCCCCCACCCCCTACCCCAATTCTCTTCGCAGACCTGGGCCTTTCGCCAAGTTCAGGGCACGCCCAGATTACTCTGGGCAAAGCTCCTTTAAAGCACTAGGGTGGGAGGAGGCACAGCCGTTGACTGCGAGATTGTGCCCCCAGGATGAGCCAACGTGATGGTTCTTTGGGGAGGGAGATGCGCGTCCGGAGACGGAGCTGGTGGCCTCGAGACTCGCCAAAATCCCCGAACCTGCTCCTCCAAATCTCCCCCTCTCTTCCGAGCACAAGGGGTTATTAGGAGTTGTTTTATGTAACCAAAGTCTGTAATTAAATTCGATTCTGAAGAAACTTCAGGAAATAACTCTTAACTTAGGTAGAAAACTAGCCACTGCTTGGCTAGGAAAAGAGACGGCTGCAAGTATTTGAAAGGGTGTAGTTGCCTAGGAATTTTCATTGGTGATGGAAAACGGCTGAAGTCAGGATTTTAAGGATTAATTAAATAGCACTGAAACTCCATATGGAGTGTTGGAAGGATGCTACAACGGGGTATTTCTGACAAAAGAGTTCCCTTTGTATCTCTACTTACAAATGATTTTCTTCCACTCCCCAAGAAACTTTTACTATGCGTGAACTAAGCCATGATTCAACTTTTCTTTTTTTCTTTTTGGTAGATTCTGGTTTCAATCACGGATCCGGTTTCAGGCCTTGAAACACACACACACACACACACATGTAAAATGCATCTCAGGGAATTTTTAAAGTTGCATTAGGGCCTATAGGTTATAAGAGTCTCTCAATTTGCATAATTATGAAACAGCTTTGAAGGTTATCGTGAGCTTTTTTTGGTTTATGATTCTCTTTATGTTTTTTTTTTTTGAGACAGAGTCTCAAGCTGTTGTCCTGGGTAGAGTGCCATGGCGTCATAGCTCTAGCAACCTCCAACTCTTGGGCTCAAGGATCCTCTTGCCTCATTTTTTCTATTTTAGTAGGGACAGGGTCTTGCTTTTGGCTCAAGCTGGTCTCAAACTCGTGAGCTCAAGCCATCTACCCTCCTCTGCCTCCCAGAGTGCTAGGATTACAGGTGGGAACCACCATGCCCAGCCTCTCTTCATGTTTTGACTAAAAATTTTCCTTTATTAAACAAGGAAAGGAAAAAATAATGTACGTAGACTCAGTGATAGTAAAAAAAAAACTTTAAAAGAATTTTAACGCATGGGATGTGCTTTCTGACTGAAAGTTGCAAGGAACATTGGTACCGAAACTAAATTTTAAAGTCATTGAATTGTTATTCCTTTGAAGAAAACAGAAACCTATTTCCACCTCAGATATCTCATTTAGTATATCCTAGTGGATGGAGGAGGAGACATAACCAACTCTTTGTGCTTTTTTTCTTTCTTTCTTTTTTTTTTTTTTGTACTTTTTGGCTGGGGCTGGGTTTGAACCCGCCACCTCCGGCCTATGGGGCTGGCGCCCTACTCCTTTGAGCCACAGTTGTTGCCCCATAACCAACACTTTGTAGCTGTCTCTCCTCATATCCAGCTTCTCCTTCCTATAATGCAACTTTGCAGATCTGAGTGGTTGCATGCCCCCCTAATTCCCCATCCCCGCCATGGATGCAAATCAGAAAAATTAAGATCTGATCTCTCTATTTGTCTCTCTCTGCTGTGTCTCCCCCTAGTTTAATTTACAGCTTCAGATGCCTTTGAGATTTTTGTTGATTCACCTCCTCGGTTAAAGTTTATTCACGTGTGTAAAGTGAAGTGTCATAGTGATAAATGGCTGGGGGGGCAGATTACTGCAGATAGGGGGATTAATGGTCATTAGTCACTGCTTGAGCCAAGTTTGTGTATGTTGGAACATTTTATCATTGGCTGTAGATTAAAGATAGGGTCACACTAATAGGACATCAATGAAAGCTGGTGTTGTCAGTGTGCAGACTCTGTCTTCACTTAGAGAAGTGTCTGCGAGTGCCCTGCCCTATCAGATTTAATAAGTTGATTAGCAGTTAATATCTGAGGGTTGTAATTTGAATAGATGTCTGGTGTCATTTTTTTTCTAATTTAATTTTACATTTATGCCCCTGGTGATTTATATAAACTAAAATTTTTCCTATAGGCGTGCTTATCTACTTCGTTTGCCAGATTCCAGGACAGAGGTGTCTTTGTGAAGTTCTCTCTCATATTTAACCTGAAGCTTTTTATTATTCCTCTGATAACTTTTACTCACGCTGGGAAGCCAGTCAAATTATTAGGCTGCTAGGGTGATCTCACGACAGTGTTCTGTTCCAAAGTAATGCTATCGATTTGAAGAAAACTTTATAGAACTCCACTAAGTAACTAGTAACTTGGGTGTGCTCAAGACACCTGGTCAGGGAATGAATGAAGTTCTTGAAAGATTGTGTTTCATGTTTTGCCTCAAGCCTAAGATCACAGCCTATCACTTGTTAATGGAGTGTATTTAAGAGAAAGGTGGTGAGCTTAAATAAATCAAAGCGTACTGGGGGGACGAGGTACCTTCAGCATGATTTAACCTGTAAAACTTCTATTAGTTGTCAGTGCTTTTTTTTCTGTCCCTTTGTTTCTTTTATTTAATTTGCTGCCAACTTTAAAAAGTCCTGTAGTTTTCTTCAAACGGATTATTAACTCCATTTTGGTGTGTCGATGACAGACTTAATGTTGAGGATTGTATTCGAGAGTATTTCCTTTTTGTAGTCGTTTATTTATTAGTCTAATGCTACAACATAACTTTTCTTTCTGTCAAACTGAGATTTGGAAAAATTAAGTCTTTCTTTAGAAGTCCATTATAAGGTGTGTTTCTTTGATTAGTTTGTGTATCTGCTTTATTTTTCTCTGGACAATTAGACATGTGGTGGGGGTTGGGAGTGAAGGGTGTGAAGGATTCAGAAGGGATAGCCCTGAAAAAAGTCCATGTGATCTCTCATGAACTGATTCTAAGCATTTTTTTCTTCAGAGACTTCCTCTTCTGAAATCCATCAGCTAAAACCTGCTTTTAAGTGAAAATGTAATTGAATTTCAGTTCAAACTTACAGTGAGATCTGAATTTCAAATAAAGTGGAAGTTTACTGGTGTACTTTTTCTCTCTCTTTTTTTTTTTGTGGTGAGGGGAGTGATTTTTCTCCTGGGAAGAACTCTTTTTTCAAATTAATAGTTGCACTATTTGACCCAGTTGTTCTGTCTGGGTCCCTGGCATGCCTACCAACCCCACTTTTTTCTCTCTCTTCCTTCTTCCCTTCAACTCTCTTTTTGGAAAGATTCAAAGATAATTTCAAAAAGTTCTGACTACTTTCTTTATAACTTTCGTGACTTTTAAATACACATACCTGAGTTCTGTGATATACAGTGGAACATCTGTAGTTGACACCTGCCTACATTGACCACCTCAAGTTGATCTAATTTTCATAGACAGCACATACACCACATGCACTGACCAGTACAGTAGGCCTAGTTCCCTACATTGACCACCAGAGTATGCTGACCAGTTTGTTACCACACCTTGGGTGTTCAACTTCTAGAGGTTCTATGGATATTTTTAAGTATTTTTATTTCCTGATAATAGGCCCTCTCAAATAGAGACTTTTTTGAGATGGGGTCTATCTAGTTGCCTAGGCTGGTCTCTAACTCTTGGCCTCAAACGATCCTCCCACCTTAGTTTACCTAGTTGCTGAATTGCCAGAACAAAGCAACTTCCCCTGACCACATAAGATATTTATGATTAAAATATCTTAGAACAGTAAGTTCTTCTTAGCCTTTGCTATGAGAAATGAAATATTCCCATGTGAGTTAAAGTTTGGCAAAATGCTCAATTTCAAACTAACAATGACAGTTATTTACTTCTTCAGTTTTATATTGACTGGATATCTTCAGTTTTATGTTGACCCGATAATCTATAATTGGGGGAACATGAATATGATTGAAAAGAAACTTAGGATAAAAGCTTCTCATTGAAGATTATAAATCATGGAGTCTTCATGTGTTATCTCCTGTGTTAATAAGAGATGCTAAAATAATATTTATGCTAGTTTCTGACCCTTTTAGAAACAAACAAAAATATACACTATGCTGCAAGCTTGATTTCTTATGGAAAAATATAAGGGGAGCAAAGTTATCATTCAATTTAAAAGTAAGTCTAAGGTAATTTGTAGAATATATTAGGATATTTGGGAATAAGAAAGGCACAAAAAAGGTAAGAGAGAAAAAGGAAAAAAGAGAGAAAGGGAGAGAAGGAAAGAAAAGAACAGAGAAAAGGAAAGAAAAGAAACCAGGAGCAGAAGCAGGAGTCTGGAAAAGCTTAGTACAAACTGAGTTTCAGAATTAAGCTATTTTAAAAATACAGGCAAAGGTCTAGCGGATGTACTCAGAGGAGGCAGATCTAAGTGCACCGTCTGACCACACAGAGCACAGGAGAAGTCAACCCCAAAATTTGATGTGGGTAGACTCTATATTTAACAACTATATAAAGTGCTTGTGATTTTGCATTTTTAAAACAAAAAGCAATTTGAAACATGTTTAAATCTTTAATTAATAGAATAGTTTTTAAAAAGCTATGTTTAAGGCAAGAGAATCACTTGAGCCTAGGAGTTTGAGGTTGCTGTGACATCTCAGCCCTCTACCAAGGGCAATAAAGTGAGACTCTGTCCCCCTCCACCGAAAAAAATGCAATTTTTAATAAGACATTAGAATATTGACTGCTTCAGTGTGTATAGAGGAATGAAATGCAAAATAGTTTCTTTAAATATATTAGCACTTTTTACTTACAGGAGACCCGTAAAGTGAAAGAAGGAAATAAGTGAAAGATGAGATCAAGTACTAGGGTACGATAAGAAACTTTATGACAATGGGTCCTATTGCTATGAAGCTGTGTCTATTGCTTACTGCACTTCACCATTATCTTATTGTTTGTAAAAACGCTACAGCATGGGTACTGTGACTTCTAAAGTATTACTTTACTCCTTCTGGCTGTGGAAACTACACCATAGAGAAGTTAGGAGATAGGGACAAGCAGGGATTTTATTTTATTTTTTTTTCCTGAGACGGAGCCTCAAGCTGTCTTCCTGGGTAGAGGACATGGCTCCTGGGCTCAAGCGAGTCTCCTGCCTCCACCTCCCAAGTAGCTGGGACCACAGGTGCCCACCACAACGCC
>CAUYQV010024719.1:0-10403 GCA_963574575.1 Galagoides demidoff | reverse complement strand
ATCATCCGGGATATGAATAGATAAAAGTTTACATGAAATGTAGAATCCAAGCATAACTTTATCCTAAATATACACTTGCCTGTGTAAATGGTTGTTTATTTTTCTGATGATAATTTTATTCCAATTAATCACAGGACATAAGTTATAAGGCTAGTTTGGAAAGTGATTTGAATATGTTTGATTTTCCCCAAGCGATATAAATTTTTCTGTATTGGCAGGTTTCCTGAAAAGATCTTTACCCTCGTGTCCTTATGTAGATGGTATAAATAAATGATATCAATAAAGCATTTTATTAACTCTGCCGACTGTGTAAAGAGTAATCATTTGTTTTTTTCAATAAATTGCTGATTTGTATTGACTGTGTCATCTTTTAAACAAAGCATGAAATGCAGCTACACAAGTATCTAAGGTGAGAAGGGAAAACTTTTACCTACAATATTGAATTTTTTTAAAGGTAGAGAAGGTAGAAATATGGCTAATAGTGATTTGTTCAAGACAAGGGAAACATCACAATTAGTGTTTCAAAGAAATACACTTCATTGTTAATATGTCTACATATGGTGTGACCTTTTGTTATACTTTACACACTTAAACAGATGGTAAAATTCTACTGGGATGCTTTTCAGCCACTATTTACATAGGTGAGTTTGGGTAGTCAATTAATCCCTCTGATTCTCCCTTTACACATTGTAAAAAATATCACACATGAAATAATTAATATTTTCTTCATGAATCTTATCACAGTTCCATTATTCTTTTGAAAGACACAATATTTGCTGTTGATAAACAGGTTATATCTGTGTTTTACATTTAATTATTTTTTGATTAAAATTTTTAATCTCTTTCCCCTACTTTTTGGTGGATTTATTTACTGGTTCATTTTATAAGTATTTAAGTCTGATAGTCAATGATTGCCATTTTTATCTTCTTTTTCTAACATAAGAATTTAAGGCTACAAGTTTTCCTTTATTTAATTTGGTTGCTTTATCATTAAACTTTTTTTAAAATAATGGTTCTACATAAGGTTGTTTATCCTATTATGATTCCTTTTTTCATGCATCATTTGTGTGTTTCCAATTTCCAAATATGGGGCATGCAATATTTTTAGTATTAAAAATTATATTAATTTCAGAGAAATAGCTTGTATAATAGATATTACTTGAATATTTTAGAGTATAGTCTACTAATAATAATTATAGCAAATATTTTTGTAGCATTTATATGATTGGCACTGTTTTAAAAGGCTTATGTATATTAAATAATTTAATCACCTTAACAATTACAAGGATATAGTTTCCATATCTATGTCATAATTCACAGTACAAGTTGCTAAAAGTGAGAGGAAATTGTGGAGAATTGTGGTTTAAAAATAACATCTAGCAGTTTCAAGGCCAAATTATAATAAGATTCTTCAGGCTTTCTTCTTTTTATAAGAAATTAAAACAACTCTACAGGGTCCTCTCGTATAAAGATGAAACAGAAATATATATGCAAAACAGGTATCTCATGCTGAGAAAATACCCACCTTGACTATGCTAATTTTCCCCATCACTAAGACTGAGAGAGTGTTCCATAAATCAAAATCAACATCATATCATGTGGAAGGGAAAGTGCTCCAGTGAAACCGATAGGAAATTGAAAACTTTGATATAAAGAAAGCAGCCAACGTAAGGACAAACCTTGAAAAAAATCACAAATAAAATAAAACACACAAAAAACCCTCAAAGCTAGTACTAACGTTTTTTAAAATATCCATTTACTATTTCAAATATGTTTTCCTCCCGTCCCTAAAGCCTCGTTACTGCCTCCAATGACTGAAGTAACTTGAACAGAAAGATCCAAGGGAAATGTTTCAGTTTATAACAGTAAGCATCTCAAAGTACAGATGGGGTGAGAAGTGAGGAACTCACCCCAGAGAGGATATGGAAGATGCAAGAACACATACGAAAACAAACTTTTCCTGTTCAGTTATCATGGAGGTTGTTTCGAGAACATTAGCGTCTTATACTTGTGAAAGGACAATGGATATTTATCAAATGAGGAATGCATAAATTACCAAATAAAGTTTGGAGTAAAAAAATTACTTGAATGAAAATAACACAGGGTTCTAATTCCCATAATGAGCTTTAATTAGAAATGTCACTTTGTCCATGAAAGTAAAAAGGATTAAAAAAAAGAAAGGAGGGCTGGAATACTACTTTGGAAAGTTGAATACAATTTTATAATTGCTTATTTAATTGTTTTCTGTTCTCTTATGCTAATTTTAAAAAGTAACAACACAGGCTGTGGCTTATGCCTATAACCCTAGCACTCTGGGAGGTTGAGGTGGGAGGATCACTGAGCTCAGGAGTTCAAGACCAGCCTGAGCAAGAGTGAATTTTCTACTGAAAAAATAGTCAGGTCTTATGGTGGGCCTGTGGTGTAAGCTACTTGAGAGGCAAAGGCAAGAGGATCATTTTCTGAACCCAGAAGTTTTAGGTTGCTATGACCTAAGTTGACACCAGGGCACCCTAGCCTGGGCAAGAAAGTGAAACTGTCTCAAAAGAAAAAAAAAAAAAAGTAACAAAGCAGTATTCTATTTCTAATATATGTGTCTCATTTTACATAAATATATTACAATAAATTAATATTAAAAATAATAAATTAATCTGAAAAATTGTCTAAATCAGAGGGAATAAATGTATACAAGATTTTTAAGATAAATTAATTTGAATCAAAATCACACTATTTTGAATTTACCAATAATAATGAACATATATTTTTACATATTATATATAATCTCTATATTTATTTCTTACATATAGAAATAAATTAAATAAATTTATTATATATATATGATTTCCTAAAAGAATATTTTACCAAGAGAGTATTACCAATTTAAGTGTAGGGCTCATGAAAATTATTTTTGGGGACAGTATTTGCAGTTATAATAATGACATATTTCCTTTTCTTTTTAAAATTTTCTAATTCCAATATTTAGTTAATAATATTTATTGATCATTTTATACACAAAAATATTGTCCAAATACTTTTTTATAAATATTTGCTTAAAGTAACTTTGGCCCTATGAGAAATATAAGAATTACTTTCTTTTCTATAAATGAAGAAACACTTTTGGATATTTCAAGTAGTTTTTACAAAGTCATGCAGCTGGTGAGATGGAAAATTCAATCTTAACTCTGTGGTTCTGTGATTTTACATGACTATGTCTCAATACTAATATTATCGCACTAAAAACCAACAAGGAAAAAAAAAAACACCTCTTGGAGGTTGAACATAGTTATAAGAGGGACCTTACCCAACAAATGCCATCAGTGTAACCTGGTTTTCTGTGCCATCACTGAATCCCCAACAATAAATGAAGGAAGAAAAATAAATAAGTAAAACAGATACAGACTGGATGCACTAGCTCACTCATGTAATCCCAGCACTTTTGGGAGGTCCAGGCAAGAGAGTTATTCGATGCCAGAAATTCAGAACCAGATTTGGCAAAATTGCTTGCCACCTTCTCTGCAAAAACTTTTTTAAAAGTAGCTGAGTATGGTCATAAGTGCCTCTCTTCCTAGCTACTCAGGAGGCTGAGGATGGAGGATCACTTGCTCCCAGGAGTTCAAGGTCAGAGTGAGCAATTACCATGTGACTATACTCCAGCCTAGGTGACACAGTGAGACTGTGTCTCTAAAAAATAAACAAATAGATAAACAATAATACAATAAAAATATTGCCCCTTATAAAATTTTTCATAGTATTCATTTAGATAATGAAATTGGAATAATATAAAATTAATGCAAATATAAAATGTCATCTTATTTGCTTAAATGCAGAGGTTGAAGGCAGAAATATTTAAATTGTGCTTAGTGTAATACTTCGTTTAATGAAGTTTTATTAATGACAAAATTGTTTTCTCATTAGTTTATAGACACCACACCAGGTTTTCTTGAGGATACAGTTGTTTTAAGTAAAATTTAAAAGAAAATGCTTATAATGGTTTTTTGAAATCTTTCATGCTTAGTAGATGGTGATCGCAGAGATCAAATGACATGGCATTATTTTGTGCAATTTGTTATAAATTGTATTGCCTCAAGTATAATTGAATTATAATTTAGCAGCAAAATATTGCTCCAGGCTATGTCTACAAGGGCAATATATAAATCTTTAATATCACTCAGTCCCAATTAAATAAGGAACCTTCCTTTATTTTTCAGGATGTAATGATTTTGATCGAAACCTCATGTTTTATATTATACCTACTACCTAGTTCTGTTCTTTTCAGAGGTTAGACATCAACATTGATTAACTTTTCCTGAAATGATCTGATATAAATTTCCTTTCTCTCATTTGAAAACACCATACAGGGTTCCATCTAAACAGATTAATATTAAACATATAAAATGACTTTAAAAGTTTCAGTGTGGTGTTATTGTTCATTCTAAGTTGCAGAAATGATTTGGTCTATTCCCATACTGTGTTTTCTTGGTGGAATTTGATTTAAAATTTTACATGAATAAATCTACCAAAATGTAAAGTTGATTTGAGTTTCAAAATAATGAATCTGGGGAAGGAATTGAAAGTGTGATCTTCTACTTTCTTTTTCCTCAAGCTTAGCACAGATATTTTTACAAATACTTTGCTTTTAAGACGGGATGCAACTGTTAACAGTTATTAATGTTTGATATGTTAAAAAGCTAAGAAATATAAAATTAATTGCTGATTGCCTATGTTAAAAATGGTCTCTGAGGAGCACCACTGTTTTGAGAAGCCATCGGTATTTTCCTGTCCTAACTCCAGGCACCTTATCTAAGCAGACACCTGCTAACTTCTCATTCTTGTGTACCCCGCGTTTGTCTATTTCAATTCTCACCAAGTCTGCAGTTTATGTCACTCCTGTTTCTTCACATCCAGACCATTACTAAAGCTTAGGTTTCACTGCATCAAATGAACTCTTCTTTCATACATCTGGAACCTAACAATCAAACTCTTTTTTTTTTAATCCTCCTAAAACCACATTTTCTTTATAGCTTTTCCTGTCAAAACCTTTGGTGAATCCCTAGGGCCAAGAAAAATGTTAAATACCTCAACCTTGAGTTCAGGGCACTAAGAAACACCGTCTATCCATATTTCCCTACACAGAAAACATACGTGGTGAAACTATGCAACTGTATACGTAAAGATTTTGATTGCATATTTTGCTGCTATTTTTTCATCACACCATTACCCTGAAATGTAAAATTGTTTCATTTCTGCATTTTTCCCACTCTAGAGTCTACTCTTCAAGCTCTAGCTAGCTTCAATTGTGCTTGTTTCAAAAACCCATTTTTAAGCACCCCAGGCAAAGTCTTGTCTCTACTCTAAATGCTCATGTGATTCAACATCTGTCTACACTTACAAATGCATTATTTACTAGTCCATAATACCAGGAGCAGTATTACATAAGTTAATTTCTAGATTGATTTTGGAAATCTATTTTTATCCCCCTGGTTCTTAGAAGAATGACTTGATTGACAATGATTATATACATGACAAATGGAGATGCTGATTCCTAACAGGAAAAGTGGCAAACTTAGGGCAATTATTTAAAAGGAGGAGTTAATTAATGGCACCACAATGCTTAGATTTCCTCCTAGATGGAGTTTCCTTTCTTATTTCAAGGTTTTCTTAATTGATACTATGGTTCAACATTTACTGAACATAGAAAATGTGTTTAGCACTGTATAAAACTCAATAAGTAATCATGATTTCTGTTCAATTGGCTTGAAATATTTATAACAGAAATGAGGCAAAAATGAAAATGAGTGACTCATACCAAAGTGAGTTTCTTATCAGCTCCTTCATTTCAATTCCTTCTATTTTTCCCTCTAGTTTTGATTCTTTTTTCTCATCGCTGAACAATTACTACCACATCCAAACTCGTTTTCCTACCAACACATTAATTCTCATTGCTTGTTCTTCTCAAGTCTCAGATATATAAATTATTATATCCATTCAGTTTATTACCTTAATTAAAAACATTGAATAATTTCCTGTATCTGTTATAAGTGGTCATTGGGAGATACTACAGGTGAAATGCCTATATGCCTCTGGCCAAAAAAGCTGTTTGAGAGAGAGCAGTGAAAAGACTTTGTGCAGGCATACTTAAGAAACTGAGGCAGAATTCCATGTGGCCAGGTTGGTTGTGAGCCTAACATGACCAAGGCTTTGGCTGAATACCATTTACTGCATTAAGGAATTAAGGTTGACTTTATAAAGCCAATAAAAAAGCCCTTTGGAAAACTAGCCAGATACCCATCAGTAACCTTTCCTGATCTGTGGTAAGTAATGAAGGTCGCTTGCTGAGGTGTCCGGGAATGGGAATGTGCTCAGGGACCTCAAGAGAAAGAGGAACTTAACCAATGCAGACAGGTATCTAATGGCACAGATGAAGCTTGGGCCTGTGAAAGGCTTTTGAGAAGTCCAGCTTGAAAATTCCTTATAAAAGGGTCCAGCAAAACCCCCCTGACTTAAGGCCTACATGGGAGAAGAGGTTTGCACATAAATTTCTGTATACCCAAGGAGTTCAAGGTCAGCAAGGGCAGGTATTCAATCTACCTTGTTCCTCCATAGCCTTAGGCTTCATCAGATAAGAACAAAGAAGTAATGACTAACAACATGTTCTTCATTAAGTTATCTTAAATTGGGTTATGTTGAAAGGGTTATGTCAAAACCTGTATGTTGAATGGATTATCGGAAGCTAATCGTGAGGTAGTCACATGATGTTTAAATGGATTGATGAGGTCATTGCTGTATTGTGCACATGTACAAAATTCCCTATATAAACCAACCACAAATAAAGAAGCTCGCCATTTTGCCTGAGTGAGCAGATGGTCACCTTTATTTAAAACACATAAGCGTGCTTATTCTGCAACATTGCTTTTCTGCAAGACCCATATGACAACATTCTCCAAAATTAGGCTAAGATAATGGAAAGATAAACTATAGAATAGGAAGGTCATAAGTTATTCATTCACATTAAATAATTCTGACAAAGGATTTGTATTCAGAATATACAATTTCCCATAATTTATTGATCAAAATATAAACAGGTTAATTAACAAAATTCTAAGTTGTAAGCAGACACTTCACAAAAAAAGTATATGAATAGTAAGTAACTACACAGAAAGAATTTCAACATCTGTAAGTATCTATAATATGTAAATTTTGACTATAATGGAATATCAGACAGAATTAACAGATGGTCAATTAATTCTCCAAAAAGTAGAAAGTGCTGCTTCAGAATCGAAAGAAGAGGATCAACCGTGTGAAGACCGAGATCATTCTTAAGAGATTTAGTGACCACAAGACACTAAAAAGTCCAAAATCTGAAATATGTTAATTCACAATTAAAGCATACATTTATCACTCAGTGAGGTAATTGAATTACCTTCTCTCCAGTGAACCACAGGTACCTGGGAGGGGGAATTTGGAGGAGAATAAAATATCTTTCATGATTCCAAGGCTCTATTCAGTACAGCATTAAATTAAATAGTATAGATTTGAACAGATACTGCCTCCAATCTTTAAAATCAAGTTAAAATAGGATTCTGACTCACTTCTACTAGAAAATAGCTTTCACTTCATTCATTAATTTATATATTCATTCAGCAATATTTAGTGAATGTGTTTTATGGAGTAGGCGCTATCCTATGTACTGACAGAATAACCAACAAAATTAATCCTTCATGAAACTCATGGTCTGGAGATGGGGAGAGAAGACTTTCATAGGTTAGTGTGAAAAAGTAAAGTACAAAGCCCACTTATGAATGACTTGGCTTTATGTGATCCACTGCTCTTTCCTATTCTTCCTGATTACAATTCTCACCCCTGCCCTGTTATTTGCTCCCTCTAGTCCATATCCGTATGTTACCAGATAAAGAGGGTCCTGGCAACTGTAGCTGTCAACCAATATGCAAAGAATGGAATAGGTCCACCAAACTTCATTTGTCAGAAGGCCAGTGATTCTGGAGAACAGTAAGAGCAGCCTCTCTAGGACTGTTCTTCCATTTCCAAAATCACAGTTTCATCCATAAAAATTAAAAACAAGAACTATATTAACTCTTTTCTTAAACAACAGTAATTAACACTTACATTAAACAATAGTAATTGCCACAACCCATTACCTATAATAGACAGTAATTGACATACTTCATGAACTAAAACAAAATTTCTATTTCAAAAATTAATCTCCTACATCAATTGCATTCGGTTAAAACTGAGTTCACAAACTAGAAGAATGGGAGACATGAGGTACAAGTCACTTAGGACCCAAACCAACCAGACCAGCTGTGTCATGTCAGCCCTAGCCTCACTGACTCCAGCATATTGTCTCTACATGCGCCTACATATATATATATTTGTCTCTTCACTATTCCTTTAACAAACTAAAGAGGGTGATGTGTCAGGGCTTTCATATTTATTACGCATATACCCAGAAAGCATTTTCACAAACTGAGTAGGTATTTGTCCTACTAAGACCTGCTCTGATATTGTTAGGGAGATTTTTACTCACTTATTTCATTGCTTGCTTTATTTTTCTTGAAATCACTCTTCATATGTCAAAGGCACACATCTGCCAGTTTGGAAACTGGCCCAGTCTGGGTAGGAAATGATGATCAAAGCATGCAGACCCGATGACAGCTCACAGAGCATGTTAAACCACACTCTACCAGTGTTGGCTACCAAGAAACAAGTGTAGGTCCGGGACTGAGAGAGTATAGTTAACTTTTTTCTTTTCTTTCTTTTTTTTTCTTTCTCATTCTTGTAGATACTACTATGGGATAAATAAAGTAGGTTTCATGCAACATTCTCCACAGAAATAGAAAAAGAAATCTAAAGTTTTTTATGAAGCCACAGAGGACATAGAACAACCACAGCCATTCTGAGTAAAAAGAACAAGCTTCAAGGATCACACTTCTTGACATTAAAAGTCTACAAAGCTATAGTAGCCAAATTAGCATAACACTGCAATAAAAAACAATACAGAAACCAGTGGAACAGAACAAAGAACTCAGAAATAAATCCATGTATTTACAGCCAATTCATTTTTGACAAGGATGCCAAGAACCTACGATAGGAAAGAGCAGTCTTTTAATAAATGGTGCTGGGAAAACTGGATATTCACATACAGAAGAATGAAATACAAACTCTTATCTCTCACCACATACAACAATCAAATATAAATGGATTAAAGACTTACATCTAAGACATGAAACTGCTAGGAGAAAACATTGGTAAAATACTCCAGGACATTTGTCTGGGCAAAGACTTTTTGGGTTAATATCTCAATTACATAGACAGTAAAAAAAAAAAAAAAAAAAAAAAAAAAACAAGACACATGGGATTTCATCAATCTAGAACTCTTCAGCACAGCAAAGTAACAGCCAACAAAGTGAAGAGTCTACCACAGAATAGGAAAAAAAAATAATTGCAAACTCACCATCTGACAAGGGATTAATAACTAAAATATATAAAGAAGTCAAACAACTCAATAGTAAAAGAATAAAACATGAAAAAAACAAATTTAAAAATGGACAAAAGGCCTGAGTAGACATTTGTTAAAAGAAGACATATAAATGGCTGACATATACATGAAAAATAAATTTAGTATCATGAGTTATCAGAGAAATGCAAATCAAAACCACAAAGCAATATTATCTCTTCCCAGTTAGAATAGCTGTTATCAAGATGGCAGAGCATAACAAATACTGATGAAACATGAAGAATGGAGAACCCTCCTACTCTGTTGTTGGGGATGGAAATTACTACAGTGGAGTTAGTGCTTCTTCAGAAAACTAAAAGTAGAACCACCATATCATCCAGCAATTCCAGTGCTGAAGATATCTCTAATAGAAAAAGATCAGTCTGCATTCTCATATTGATTGCAGCAATGTTCACAATAACCAGGATATGGAGTCAACCTAAATGTCCATCAAACGATGACTCGATAAAGAACATGTGGTCTATATACTTGTATACAATAGAATATTATTCAGACATTAAAAGGAATGAAATCCTGTCATTCTCAGCAACATGGAGGGAACTGGAGGTCATTATGTAGAGAGAAATTACCAAGCACAAAAAGAACTATCACAAGTTCTTGCTCACATGTGAGAGCTGAAACATTGGATCTCAGGAAAACCAGGAGATGGGTGGTTAACAGGGAGAGAGGGGATGAAGAGAGGTGGATTAATGAGGGCTAATGAGTATAAATACACAGAAGAAAGAATACCTTATGTCTGATAGATCAGTCGGGAGAATATAATTAACATTAATCAATACTACATTTTGAAATAGGTACAGGAAAATAATTTGAAGGTTCCTACTGTAAAGAAAAGATAAAAATGTAAAGTGCAGACATCCCAATTACCTTC
>CAUYQV010024713.1:0-12655 GCA_963574575.1 Galagoides demidoff | reverse complement strand
GTACATATACCACAATTTAGTAATCCATTCATGGGTCAATGGGCACTTGGGCTTCTTCCATGACTTAGCAATTATGAATTGGAGTGCAATAAACATTCTGGTGCAAATATCTTTGTTATAAAGTGATTTTTGATCTTCTGGATATATACTTAGTAGAGAAATTACAGGATCAAATGGCAGGTCTATTTTTAGATCCCTAAGTGATGTCCAAACATCTTTCCAAAAGGAAAGTATTATTTTGCAGGATCAAATGGCAGGTCTATATTTAGATCCCTGAGTGTTCTCCAAACTTCCTTCCAATAGGAATATACTAGCTTGCATTCCCACCAGCAGTGCAGAAGTGTTCCCTTTTCTCCACATCCATGCCAACATCTGTAGTTTGGGGATTTTGTGATGTGGGCTACTCTTATTGGAGTTAGATGGTATCTCAGAGTAGTTTTGGTTTGAATTTCTCTGATGATTAATGATGATGAACATTTTTTCATGTGTCTGTAGACCATGTACCTATCTTCTTCAGAGAAGCTCCTGTTCATGTCTCTTCCACAATGAAATGGGATCACTTGTGTTTTTTTTTTTTTTTTTAGTAATTAGTTTGATTTCTCTGTGGATTCTGGTTATTAGACCTTTGTTGGAAATATAATTTGCAAAAATCCTCTCCCATTCTGAGGGCTGTCTATTTGCTTTACTTAGTGTGTTCTTGGCAGTGCCAAAGTTTTTTAATTTTATCAGATCCCAGTAATGTATTTTTGATGTTGCTTCAATTGCCTGGAGTGTCTTCCTCATAAAGTATTCTCCCAAACCAATTTTATCAAGCGTTTCCCCTGCACCCTCTCTAAGAATTTTTATTGTTTCATGTCTTCAGTTTAAGTCCTTTAACCAGTGAGAGTCAGTTTTTGTTAGAGGAGAAAAATGTGAGTCCAGTTTCAATTTTCTACAGGTTGCCAGGCAATTTACCCAGCAACATTTGTTGAATAGTGAATCTTTCCCCCAATTTATATTTTTAATAGGCTTATCAAAAATCAAATGATGATAAGTGTCTGGGTTCACCTCTTGGTCTTCAGTTCTGTTCCATACATCTACCTCTCTATTTTTGTGCCAGTACCATGCTGTTTTGATCACTATCAATTTACAAAGTAGTCTGAAGTCTGGAAGCATGATTCCTCCTGATTTGTTTTTATTTCTGAGTAATGTCTTGGCTATTAGAGATTTTTTCCTGTTTCTATATAAAACAAAGTACTAATTTTTCCAGGTCTTTAAAGTATGACAGAGGTGCTTTAATAGGGATCACACTAAATCTGTAGATTGCTTTAGGTAGTGTAGACATTTTAACAATGTTGATTCTTCTCAGCCATGAGCATGGGATATTTTTCCATTTGTTGACATCTTCAGCTATTTATTTTCTCAGGGTTTCATACTTCTCTTTATAAAGATCTTTCATGTCCCTAGTTAGATACACTCACAGGTATTTCATCTTCTTTGGCACTACTGTAAAGGGAATAGAGTCCTTGATTGATTTTTCCCCTGACTATTCTTGGTATATATGAAGGCTACACATTTGTGAAGGTTAATTTTGTAGTCTGAGATGTTGCTGTTTTCCTTGATCACTTCTAGGAGTTTTGTAGTTGATTCCCTGGGATTCTCCAGATATATAATCATATCGTCTGTGAAGAGTGACAGTTTGATCTCCTCTGTTCCTATTTGGATCCCCTTGATTGCCTTCTCTTACCTGATTGCGGTAGCTAAGACTTCCATTACAATGTTAAAAAGCAGTGGAGACAGTGAGCATCCTTGCCTGGTTCCTGATCTGAGTGGAAATGATTTCAATTTTACTCCATTCAAACTGTAGATGGCCTCTATCAGTTTAAGAAATGTTCCTTCTCTACCTATTTTCTTAAGCATACAGATCAAGAAAGGATGCTGGATATTGTCAAAAGCTTTTTCTGCATCAGTGGAGAGAATCATATAGTCTTTGTTGCTTTTTTGGAGTGGTCTCACAACTCTCTCAAGGAATGATCCATCTTTGCTCTCCCTTTCTCTTCATCTTTGAACATTTGGGAGCATCCAAAAGCTTTGTCTTTGACGTCCAAGATCCTTTCTTCTGCCTGCTCCATCCTATTACTGAGAGCTTCTACTGTAAGGTGGAATTGCACTGAGGGCTGGAGATGTAATTAACCAGCTCTTTAACAGAGTGCTGGGACTGATGAGCGCAGCTTTTCCCCTATGGTTTTACCAAAATACCATTCAGTAGTATAACCTGAGACTCTGAGGACCCACTTGGATGATGGAGCTAGGTGAGTCTGTCTTATATTTAGCTAGACTCTGACCAATCCTAGTGGATCAGTGACTTTGGGCTGAAATCTCAGCTGTGGAGGAATACAAGCAATTAAGACACACTGTCCCCCACTGGCAATAACTGGGAGAGGAGAATCAGACCCCCCCTCTCTACAACACAACCAGGGTATAACCTTGGAGAGTCCCCAGGTGATTGGCCCAAATCAAGAGTTCCAAATCAATTGTCCCAGTCAGCACAAATGCAGATCAAGTGGGAGAGTTCAAAAGGTCTCCAGCAACTGGACAGCACGGGCTCCCTGGCAGCCCAACTGTGAGTCACTCTGGTAGTACATGGAGTCAGAAAGGCCCGCCCAGCAAAATAATTATTCCACGGGGGCTGGTGCTTCTTTTCCCACTTTGCATCACCGTCACCCCTACTCACTGGTTATCCCGCAGGGCTACAGCCTGGCTATCTCTGACACTCAAGTACACCAGGGATTTGCACCTAAGTCAAAGAGGAGACAATGCTTCCCCCACTGGGCATCTCACAGTGCGACCTGCAGGTAGAGGAGTTTAGGCGTGATTCCCTTCAGTGATCATTGCAAACTGGGGAATGTTTTACCTGCATCCATACCCAGCCTGAGTTATTGTTGAGGAGTATGATTCTCTCCCTCAGAGACCACACCTCTGCCTTGGCCACACTCTACCTCTGGAACCCCTACAGATCAGGTCAGGTTACCTCCATGTTCCACAGAATTGGGAGGGGTCTCTCCCAAATATGACCCCAGTGGGAGGGACTGTGGAGCCACCACCACTGTCAGGGGTGGTGCTGCCACTGTTAGGGGTGGTGCTGCTGGTCTGGGGTACTTCTATACCCAGGTTACAGGAGCCAGGGAAAGAGCTAGAGGGTTCAGTTACCAACCTCCAGCTAAGGGTCACAAGATCCAGGCGAGTCTTAGGGAGAAGCTGCTGGCCACAGGCCACAGTTGCACGGGTGGTGTTGCAGGACCCAGGCAGTTAGCTTGGGAGCTAGAGGCCAGTGCCCTGTGGATAGCAGAAGTGGGCTGAGTGCTGGCTCGTGCTGCACATTCCTGGGTGGTTGGTGGCGTGGATCTCTTGCTATGCTCTTTTCAACACGGGGCAAGTCTCTCTCCCCTTGTAACTCCCCGCCTTTATCAAAGTTATAGTTTCAGTGCAACTGCCCCGAAGCCCATAAGATGCCCTGCCCTAGCAAAAATCTTCCAGACACTCTGGATTCTGCAGGGGGTACTCCTCCAGACCACCAGGAAAGGGGGGTGCATAGGGAGTTCAAGAAGGCAGGGAGAATATTAGTTCAACTTTTGTTCCAGGCAAGAGACTGCCTGGGCTTGCAGCAGCATCTATCTGTGGAGGGAGTCTCAGCTCTCAGCTCTCAGTCGCTCTCTCCCCCTTGATGAACCAAAAGGTACTCTGTTCACTACATGCCTTATGCCACTCTCCTGAGGGGGAAGGGGAAGGATTTCCATTCTCTTTGGGATGGGTTTTGTACCTGAAATTTGTTTCCTTGGAAGCTCAGCTTGCCTCAGCAGGGGTGATGCAAACCTATCAATCCTCTCTCTCAGCTCAGCTCCTGATCTTCCACTTTATTAGGATGGTTCTGGCCATTATTTCTTCCTCTGGATGGAAGCCTCTGTTGAAAGCTGGCTTCAGTCAGCCATCTTGCCTCTTCCTACCCCCAACCCCATTATGGGTATTTTTGCTAAATTATGTGTGTTTAGAAATTCTCAACAAATTTCAGCAAAACTATACAATTTTTAAAAATTAATTTACATTTTCTAATTCTTTCATCACTTTCTGAGTTTCCAATTATTTCTTGTAGTCTATGTCTTCCTGATAGATTCAATTCTCTTATTGCTGAAGTACTTCCTATAATAGTTTTTAGCAAGGATTAGTGGGTAATAACTCCTCTTTGTATTTCTAAAAATACCTTCATTCTGTCTTTTTTCTTGAAAAATCAATTACTTGAAGATAATTTCACTTTAGCACTTTTAAAGAAATTCTTCTTCTGTCTCTGACAACCATTGCCACCAGTAAGAAGACTTTTTTTCAGTTCATTAGCTACTATGGAGAAGGTAATCTGTCTTCTTCTCTAGTAGCTTTAAAGATCTTGTTATCCTCAATGTCTGCAGTTTCATGATCAAATAGCTAGGTTGGGTCTTTTTCTATTCTCATCCATAGTAAATGAATTCTTTTGATCTAAACAGCTGCAGCTTTCTTTAATTCTGAATATTAATCACCTCTTAGGATTTTGTTTTTCCCTTATCCCATCTACTGAATCTGGTCTGATGGTTTCACATAGAGAACTTTTAGTCTATGTGAGCCCAGTGGTATGATGTTCCTACTTGGCTTTATGATTTGGACTCCTACATATGGGGAACTTTAGTTCTCTGACTACTGCTTGTGTCTATTCTGACATAGGTTTATAGGAAATTTTATCTTGTTTTTGGGTGTAGCTACCACTGATTCTCCTCATTTATGATAGGCAACTATGTTCTAGAAAGACACATAAATACTGAATTAGCAAATTCTGAGCCATGGTTCCTAGGGGAAATACCTGTGCAGCATTCAGTTTCTCTGAAACTTTGGTAACAATATTCTCATCAAACAATTGTAATACATAACATTGTAGAATAATTTTTTCTATTTAAAGACATTTTATTTAATATATATTGTTAACTAATTAGCATTAAATTTATAACCAATAGAAGTATAACTAATCCTTGAATAAAGCTAATCTAACACAAATATATTTTCCACAGGGCCTGTCACAGCTTTCTTGCAATTAGGAACACACTAGAGAGTGCTTCAGCATTATGCTTGGGGACCATTCAAAATAATGAAGTCACCCTCAAAATGAGAGAAGTATGGCACTATATCCTACAAAAAAAAGAGACATGTGTTGAGTAGATGGAACAAGATGGCAGAATAGAACTTTCCAGTAATTGTCCCTAAACAAGAACATCAAACTGAATAACTATCCTCATGGGAAAACACCTTCTCAAGAGCTAAAGTAACCAGAAGAGTGAGCATAGTAAATGATTTTAGCATCATAACAAGAAAAGGCACATTAAAGAGCATAGGCAAGATACTGTCATGATACCTGTACTATCCTTCCTTCAACCCTAGGCAGCACAGCTTGGAGAGAAAATCTGTCTGTTCAGGGGAAGAACCAAGTACTGGCTTTGCCACAGTAAAACATATCATCAGGCAAAACCAACAGCCTCTGATTCCAGACTGAGGCCCAAGATAGAGCTCCCAGACCTTCCCTGGGCCAGAAGGGAATCCACTGTTGGAGAAAAACATTCTAGTCCTAGCTCACCTCATTACTGCCTGACCAGTGCCAGGTTTTAGTGACCATAGTCCTTTGGTGAGTCCTGGTGTGGTGCAAGTCTCAGAGATTATTGAGTTCTGGTGTGACCCAACATAGTGCTGTAAACATCCTCTCCTCACTGTACCCTCAACTCCAAGTAGCACAGCATAGAGATTCCTGCTTGGGAGAAGGAGAAAGAAATGAATGAGAGCTTTTAGCCTGGAAACATAGAGAACTCTCCCTATCTTCCCCAAGTCTATCTAATAGGGATATTAGATTATATAAGAGAATCCCAGCAAATTTAGGGGTAGGGTGTCCTTTACCACTAAAACAGCTTCAGTTAGTGACCACAGGCTTAGAACTTATGGAGCCCAACAGTCAATCCCCTTTGAATTCCTGGAATGTCTTCTGAAGAAGGATGAATGCAAACAAGGCCAATGCAAAAACACACAGAATAAATACCTAATTTTTCAACGCCCAGACAAAGATGTACATCCACAAGTATCAAGAACATTCAAGGAAATGGAAATATTATCTTACAAAATGACTAAAACCAATCCTGGAGAGATGGAAATGTATTACATCTCAGATAGGAAAACTAAAATAGCTATTCTGAGGAAGCTCAATAAATTTCAAGAAAACCCAGAGAAACAATTTAGAAATTTATCAGAGAAATTTAGCAGAGAGATTGAAATTATTAAAGAAATCAAACAGAAATATTACAGGTGAAAATTCAATGGACATATTGAAAAATGCATTAGAGGGTCTCAGTAGAAGGATTGATCTAAAATAAGAAAGCATTAGTAAGCTCAACACAGACTATTTGAAAATACACAGATAAGAAAAAAGAAAAAATGTAAAGAAACAATGAGCACTTACAAGATTTATAGTATAACATTAAAAGGGAAAATTTAAGAGTTGTTGGTTTTTTACATGCTTTAGAGAAAGCAAAAGACTAGAAAATTTATTCAAAGAAATAACAGAAAGCTTTCAAAATCTAGGGAAAGATATAACTGTCTAGATATAGGAAGGTCAAAATCACCAAACAGATTCAACCCAGGTAAGAATACTGTAAGATATGTTATAATCAAATTGTCAAAGGTTAAGGACAAAGACATATATAAAGATATATCTGCCAATAGACTTTGTAGCAGAAATCTTATAGTGAGTGGAGAGAAGAATGATATATTCAAAGAGCTGAAAGAAAAAAAAAAAGGCATGCCAACTGAGAGTATTATACCTAGCAAAGCTATTTTTCAATGGTGAAGGAGAGACAAAGACATTCTTAGAAAATAAAAGCTGAAAAGATTTATCACCACTGGACCTGTCAAAAAAAAATGCTAAAGGAAGTACTTAAATCTGAAAGAAAAGATTGCTAACACAACAACAAGAAAACATCTGAAGGTATAAAACACACTTTTTATAAAAAGTAAAATTGAGAATAATTTATCACTACAGTTGTGTGTATAAACCATTCATATCTTTAATATGAAGACTAAAAGATAAACATATTAAAAATAATAAACATAACAATATTTTAAAGTATAAACAATGTAAAAAGGATATAACTTAAGACATCAAAATGTGGGAGGAATGAATTTAACATATAGAGTCATTTAGTTTGTGATTATTTCATTGTGTTATTTAAAATAAAAGTTATGTTGCCCTCAGTTTAAAATAATTTGTTATAACTATACAATTTTTTTTCTATAAGCCTTGTGGTAGCCACAAAGCAAAAGCACATAATAGATACATTACAAATAAAAAGTCAAAGATTAAACATGCTACCAAAGTTATATACCTACAAAGAAGTGCAGTAAGAAAGAAAAGAAGAGAGGAGTTATGAAACAATAAGAAAGCAAGTAAACATTGACAGTAGTAAGCACTTTCCTATCTATAATACGCTTAAATGTAAAATAACTGAATTTGAGAATTCAAAACCATTCAAAAGTATGGGCAGGTTCACTCGCACCTATAATCTTAGCACTCTGGGAAGCTGAGGCTGGTAGAATGCTTAAACTCAGGAGTTCAAGACTAGTCTGAACAAGAATGAGACCCTGTTTCTACCAAAAATAGAATAAAAGTACCAGGAGTTGTGGCAGGCACCTGTAGTCTCAGCTCTTCAGGAGGCTGAGGCCAGGGAATCATCTGACCCTAAGCATTTGAGGTTGTTGTGCACTATGATGCCATGACACTCTTCCCAAGGCCACAGAGTGAGTCTCTGTCTCAAACAAACAAAAAACCCCAAAAAAGCCATTAAAAGTCATTGAGGGGCTAAATGAATAATAAAACAAGATCCTATAAAGACAATCTATATAGTAATAGTGAAGGGTTAGAAAAAGATATTCCATGTAGATAGAAACCATAAAAGAGGAGCAGTTATGTATACATCAGATAAAATAGATGTAGTGGGTATACATATTCAGAGAAAAGAAATGTTGAGTCATAAGTGATATGAAAATGTCAAGAAAACCATTATACAATGATAAAGGGATCAATATAGCAGGAAATTGTGACACTTGTAAATATTCCTGCTCCTAATACTTCAGTACACAAACACATAAAGCACACATTAACAGACATAAAGGGACAGATAGTTGGTAATACAATAATAATAGTGACTTCAGCTTCCTACTGTTAGTAGATCGATCATACTGACAGAAGACCAACAAGGAAGCAGTGGAGTTAAACTGAACTCTAGACCAAATGGACCTAAAAGACATTCACAGAATATGGTATGGAACAAGTGGAGAATGCATGCCATGGCACTCTACCCAGAGGGATAGCTTGAGGCTCTGTCATTGATACAAGTAAATGGCCACACGACATACCAAAATCTATGGGATATAATTCTAAGAGGGACATTTACAGTGATGAACACCTACCTTAAAAAAGTACAAAGATCTCAAAAATTGTCACACCTTAAGGAACTAGAAAAATAAGAATTTTTAAAAAACTAAAATAAGTAGAATGAAAGAAATAATAAAGATCAGAGAAGAAATAAAAAAGAAGGTAAACTTTTACCATGACTAAAAAAAAAAAAGAAATTTCAAACAAATGAAATCAAAAGGAAAAAATATCTGATGCCACGGAAATCCAAAGGATCATGTAGATACTACTGTGAACAACTATTTGTCAACAAAGTAGAAAACCTGGAAGAAACGTAGAATACATTTGGGTGGTGCCTGTGGTTCAGTGGTTGGGTGCTAGCCCCATATACTGAGGGTGGCAGGTTCTAACCCAGCCCCAGCCAAACTGCAACAAAAAAAATAGCCAGGTGTTGTGGTGGGTGCCTATAGTCCCAGCGACTTGGGAGGCTGAGGCAAGATAATCACCTAAGCCCAGGAGTTGGAGGTTGCTGTGAGCTGTGATGCCACGGTATTCTACCAAGGGAGATATAGTAAGACCCTGTCTCTAAAAAAAAAAAGAAAGAAAGAAAGAAAGAAATAGATACATTCTGGGGTGTATATTAATACAACTTACCAATATTGAATCACGAAGTAGAAACTGTAAACAGACTAAGAACAGGTTAGAAGATAAAAGAGAAGTACAAAGTCTACCATCAAAGAAAAGCCAAAGATAAGTTGTCTTCACTGCTAAATTCTACCAAACATTGAAAGATGAACTAACACCAATTTTAAATCAGACTTTTCCAAAGAATTGAAGAGTTCAAAATATTTCCTAACTCATTTATGAGGGCAGCATTTCCCAGATACCAAAAGTACATAAGGCTAGAACAAAAAGAGAAAACTGTAGGATATTATCCCTGATGAACATAGATTAAAAAATGCTCAACAAAATACTAGCAAACTGAATTCAAGAACACATTAAAAAGGTAATTCACCATAATCAAGTTGGATTTTTCCCAGGAATACAAGGATAGTTCAACATATGCTAATCAATAAATATGATATATCACCTTAACAGAATCAAAGATAAAAATAATAAGATCATTTCAGTAGATTCTTAAAAAAATTCACTAAAACTTACATTCCTTGATATAAACTTTCAACAAATTGGTCATAGAAGGAATATACTTCAACACAATAAAGTCCATATATGACAAACCCATGCTAAGATAATAAAGAATGGGAGAAAAATTGAAAGTTTTCCTCTAAGATCTGGAGCAAGACAACAATGCCCACTTTCATCATGTTTTTTCAACACAGTAATGGAAGTTCTAGCCAGAGCCCTTAAACAAGAGAGAGAAAGGGCAGGCATCCAAATTGGAAAAAAGTCAAATAAATTGTCCCTGTTTGCAGGTGACATGATTAGAGAAAACATTAAAGACTCCACCAAAAGAATGTTAGAACTAATGAATGAATTTAATAAATTTGCAGAGTACAAAATCAACAAATGCAAGCTTCCTGAATGAAGAAATTAAGAAAGAAATTTTATTTACAATAACTATAAAAATAATAAAATATCGAGGAATAAACTTGACCAAAAAAGTAAAAGATCTCCACACTGAAAACTATAAAGCACTGATGAAAGAAATTGAAGATGGCACAAACAAATGGAAAGACATCCTGTGTTCACAACTGCAAGAATTAATAGTGGTAAAATGTCTAGATTACCCAAAGCAATGTATAAATTTAATGTAATCTTTATTAACATATAAGTATTATTCTTCACAGACATAGAACAATAATCATGAAGTTTGTATGGAAATGCAAAAAGACCCAAGATAGCTTAAGTAATCTTTAGCAATAATAACAAATCTAGAGATATCACATTATTTGAATTAAAAATATATTTCAAAGCTATAATAATAATATTTATGAATCATACTAGCATTAACTAATAAGTTCAATGTCTAGTTGAAGAGACTATAAATAACCTTTCCCAACTTCTGCACTCCCACATTCCTATTTAATGCGTGTACACACACACACCCACCCCTATATATGTACATAGACATACACATATATATTGTACTCAAACAAAATAATCCTAGGACATATGAGCAAACATAGTATTCCTGGAAGGATAGGTTTAATGAAAAGAAAAGAGGTTGGCTAAAATTTGCATGACTGCCATGGCCAACTACAATATTTGTTGGAATAAACTCTGTATTTGCAGAATAGAAAGATTAAAAATTACAAATTTATGTCCAAATCTGTTGAATATGATCATCCTGAATGTTGCATGGCTACTATTAGCCAATTCACTGACATCGAACTGAACTCCTCTTGCTTTTTTTTTTTTTTTCTCACAGACACATTTGGTTTGATGAATTAAAATGGGGCAAAGGAGGTGAAGTGAATACATGCAGAATCTATCATGTAGTAAACACACAACACATACTCAGTATTTATATTATCACTTGCTTTGATAAAAAGTGTTTCATATGAGTGTTGTATCAAAGCTGATTGTTGGGCCTCGGGTATTGTAGTAAGAAGCTAGAATTTCTACAGCATGCTACACCTTTTATTCATAAATTAAACCATCTAGATTCTCAGGGGCTTAATTGAAGGACTCAAACTTTTAGAAGCTAGAGTAAGCTATCAGAGATAGGGCAGGCATGTTTAGAATCTGCCATTCTTTGGCATTCAAATACATAACTAATAACTAATGTTTGTTTGACTAATGGCTAAGGACATGCAAACCACCTTTACATTTATCAACAATACAGATGTAATTTGCTCTCTCAAGGCCAAAAGCATCCATCAGTTTGAAGGGAGGTACAGTGGAACATTTGATCAAACCATTGATTCTTTTTATGTATACAACACACATACAAGCTAAAATTTGCACTTTTTAATTTGGCCCTTACATATTGGAAACTGTAAGGAAGCTTATTTTCTGTCTTCTTTAGCCAGATGTATCTACTTATCTCTGTGTGCAATCCCAGTCAACAGACACTCTGAGGCTAATTTATGCCTCTGAAAAATGTGAATAAAATGCCTTGCCTCAGATATAAGTTTCCAAGTTATGTTATTGTCGGTGCTGTGTATTAATTGCTTTGAATTATTGCCAAGTCATAAGTGGATAAATGTCAATATAGGAAAAGATGTGAAAAATGATGGGTTGTTTTTAAGCTATCAGATTTATAAAAAAAAATCCAAATGGTTTGTATGCAGTGTTGTTAGGGTCTTTAAAGGAAATGACTTCTCGTACCAACTATTTCCCCTTGACTGCTAGGCTGGCTATGTTCCTGTGCGCGGGTGTGTCTTTTAAGTGTGAGGGAGTCATGATTTAAGATTCACCTGAAAATTTCTGTCATTGACTCATGTTTTCTCAGAACTTCCATTATTTAACTAACAATTGTCAAGGAGAATGCAGTTGTGGTAATTGGATTAAATACATCAGAGTATTCAAGGAACTGAAGTCAATCCCATCCAAATTGCATGACTTCTACAAATTTGGTTGAAATGGACATTGGGAAATCAACCATACTGGTAGTGGATTGTGTTTTGAGGTTTCCTGTCTCTTTCTGAGTGGATCCTACTGGTCCTATCCTTATGGTAACATTGGGTGGCTAAGTGTAGATGTAACCAAATCCCTTACCACCGTTAAAAGATTCCATTTAGAATCCCTGCTTAGGTAATCAAAATTCCCTTCCTACAATTTGGGAATGAAGATGAAAGGCCCTACTTGCCTCCCAGATGCTTTCTTGAAGAGATCAGATAACTATTTAGCCAATAAACCAGTGGCCATTTCTCAGACTTTCAACTGGGTAGCAACAAATGCTTCTAGAGTGTTAAAAAAAAAAAAAAAAGAAAAGAAAAGCAAAAGAAAAAGAAAGTGAAGAAAAGAACAAATCACATATACAGGAAGAAAAAATATGAAAAATATCCAAGTGTTATTTTCATAAGTCTTTACTGTAAGCACTCCTCTCTTACTCAGGTCCTGAGACTTCCCAGTATCCTTGTTCTAAATTTCCCTTCTTGTTTTTTTTTTTTTTTTTATTAATTGATCTCTGTATACATTAATGCAAACATGGGGTACATTGTGCTGTTTTCATATACAATTTGAAACACTTTCATCAAGCTGGTTAACATAAATTTCATGTCATTTGGTTAATCATTGTAT